>NW_021027863.1:803200-817368 GCF_004153795.1 Camellia sinensis | reverse complement strand
TCTCTTTCCTCTTGTTTTGCACAACTAGGTGTTTTTGTGTCTCACTATTGCACACAGAACACCTAGTGTTTTCACCTTCCTCTTGGAGCTGAGGTTCTAAAGAGTTTTGTTTTGAGATTTTGTGTTGGATCAAGCTCAAGGAGGCCATTTGGAAGCAACCATTTGGTAAAGGGGTCTTCAAGGGTGAGATTCTAGTCTTTTTTTCCCCATTCTTGCATTGATTTATACCTATCTTAGAGCTGTTTTTTGTGATTATTTATAACATAAAAAAAGTTCTCGTTTTTGGCCCTCTATGTTTATTAAAGTGTTTGGTGGTTTGAGGGTTGTTTGACCACCCTTAGGGGCCTCAAAAGGCCTCTCTTTGAGCATTTTGTATTGCTCCGGGATTTTGGTGTTGAGGTCCTCTTCACCACTGAACATCTGGAGGGCATTTCAGTGGTGAAGATGATGCCTTTGGAAGTCCAAGAAGGAGAGGGCCACCCCTCTCCTTGTTGTCCTTGAAAAGGGCATGTTTTGGCTCTTAAGGAAGCCTATGCTTTGTGAAGTGTGTGTTGAGCATGTTTGGTTTGTTTTTCATGCTTATATATCCATAATATAACATGATTTCAAGTTGGTTTGGGAACTTCATGCTGCTTAGCATAGTTGCCATGTAAATGCATGTTTGTGCCTTAATGTGCCTTTAGGTTGAGCCTTTGTTGGGCATGTTTTAGAAGCTTAGTCCTTGGTGAAGATTATGTGCTTATTTGCCATGTGTCTAGTCTGTCCCATAAGCGTTTGGGTCGATTTATAGCATGCATTATATAGCTCCTTTGTATTTGGCTTGTTGGCTTAAGTATGTTGCATGTGTAAGCATGGCATCTTTGCATTGTTTTGGTGATTTGGGATCATTCATATGCCATTTCAGTCCCATTCATGCTGTTTGATTGCCCTTCGCATGCTCGTCTCGGCGGGATTTTGGTGTTGAGGTCTCTTCACCACTAGAAATCTTGAGGATTTCAGGGCTGAAGATGATGCTTTGAAGTCCCAAGAAAGAGAGGGCCACCCCCCTCTCCTTGTTGTCCTGAAAAGGCATGTTTTGGGCCTCTTAAGGAAGCCTATGCTTGAGTGTGTGTTGAGCATGTTTGGTTTGTTTTTCATTGCTTATATATCCATAATATAACATGATTCAAGTTGTTTTTGGAACTTCATGCATGCCTTAGCATATTGCCATGTAATGCCATGTTTGGTGCCTTAATGTGCCTTTAGGTTGTTAGCCTTTGTTGGGAGCATGTTTTAGATTATGTCTTGTGAAGATTATGTGCTTATTTGCCATGTTCTAGGTCTGTCCAAAGCCCGTTTGGGTCGCGATTTTTAGAGGCAAATGCATTAGTATAGCTCCTTTGTATTGTGGGCTTGTTGGCCTTAAGTATGTGCATGTGTAGCATGGCATCGTTTGGCATTGTTTTGTGTGATTTAGGGATCATTCTATAGTCGCATGTTCGAGTCTCCCATTTTCCATGCTTTTTTGATTGACCTTTGACATTGACCTCTTTGAATGCTTTTGGAAGCATGGATGTGTAGCATCAATCCTTGTTTTGACCATTTGTAGTGATGCCTTTTATTTGAGCCGATCTTAAATATATGAATCCATATGTTAGTGGTTCTGTATTGGGGCCTATGTAGTGTGTCTAAAAACAACCTGTTTTGGTTGCCTAATGCATGCCATGTGTTGTATGTATGGATAAAAACATGCTCAAAGCTTCATGATGCTTGCCTCAAGTACTTAGACCATGCTTGCATGCGCATTTGCTGTTTTTGTTTGCAACATATTTAGGCATATTTTATGACATCGACTTTCATGCTTAGTGTTCATTGCGTATACTTGCTCATAGTTGCCTCTTTTCAAGTGTGCTTGAGGGTTGTTTAAATTGTTTGCCGGAAGTGTCAGCTTCATCATGTTATGTGTGCATGTGTTTCTGGCTCTTGTTTTTGTGTCATTTTGGGCTACTGTTGTTGGCCTTATTAGAGTTGTCGCTGTAATTCAGTAGGTACAGAACCAATCTTCCATCCATTTGCATTGTCTTCATGCATATGCTTGCATGATATGCATAAGTTCGAATTACAACATGCGCACATGGTATGGCATTCCTATCTTTGTAGGCCTAAGGTTGCATTGCATCCTTGCATGCATATTTCCTTGTCCTTGAGCTTAGAAGGTGGATGGAATTGGGGAAGTTTTGTTGATTGGTTTTGCCATGTATTTGAAATCAAAAGTTGCCATATTTAGTTCTTTTGGGCGCGATCATCGTGCATGAGATGCGATGAATTGGTGGTCCGAACCGAGGCACATGCCACGCTGTATGAGTCATTACAAATGATAAGGTAGAATTGGTTAGTGTGCATACATGCCTTGCTAAGTGCTGGCCATTCCTTGTTTTGCCCTCTGTGTTCGTGAGTCAAGGGTCCTCGCAGACTTTCTTTGCCCAACGACACCGGGCAACCTTTCTCTGCCGGACAGATTACAATTTTGTGCCGATGTGATACATCGATTATGTTAGCCCGGTGGTTGTGATTATCCACTTAGCCGAGATGGTACCTCCCAGGTGCTAGGATGCAACCCTGAAGTTTCCGAGCCTCGCAGAGGAGTGATGAGAAGAAAACAGAGGCAGTGTTAGCGCATGGCGGCACGCTTCCATGCTTTTCCTATTTTAAAATTAAATTTATTTAATTGTTAATTAAATTAGGTTAAGTTTGACATATCTAATTAGCTCTGTTGTAGTCGTAATTAATATGTGTAAATATTTACTGGTCCGGGTTACAAAAGCAGGTCCGAGCGAGGGCAAATCATGTAATAAGTGTGCGGTGAGTGTGTGTAGTCTTCCAATCCCCACTCTTCTTGCACTTTAACTTACCTGCTTGAATGGTTAGTATTGGGGACAGCGTTAGTTTAGTGCCATACTAGATGGCTTATGCGATAGCGTTGAGCATCTATGCATTTGTAATTAGACGATTGGCATTAGGCTCTCGGTGCATCACGCTAACTGGCATTAGTCTTCAATTTCCAAACTGAAGTATGTGATAATTGTGCATTTTCACATGATATGTTTAGGATAGCCGAGCTATTCTAGTAACATTTTGTATGCGATGCATTAGGGCACTTAACATGGACTTGGATCATGCATGCTTTGCTAACAAGTTCTTTTGTTTTTGGCATGGAGTACTATGTAGTATTTTAATGCTTTAGCAACGTCGCATGACGTGTGAATTGCTACCATGACAGCATGCTTAACATGTGGCTATGATGCTTATGTGTATAACTGTTTTGAATGCCTGTGGGTGGAGGTTGGATTGTTTTGATGTTGGATAAAAACTCGTTGAAATCCGTATTTTAGCCTACTGTGCGAGTAGCAAATTCCAAAGCATTTCTAAAACGCGAACGGATATGCCAAATGTTTTTTTTCCAAATTCAGGCATCTAGTCTATACTTGTTTTGCGTGCGCGCATAACATAGTGAACTTCTAGATAATAATTGGTTTTAAGAACACATAAAAGTTTTTTCAAAAACGGATATCAGCGGTTAGTAGAGGCCGTCTTCGAAACCGGACGGGCGAAGGGGTGTGCTCATAGCTGACCTTCCCCGATCGTACCCAGCCTCCCGAGCCGAGACAACTCCGGTGATGACGGACATGTGGCCTTTCGCACCAGTCAGGGTTTTCCTAAATTCTCGCCTTTTTAAAATAGTTTAGGTGGCGACTCTGTATCTGGCAAAGCCAGTCATGTTTTTGGCACTACTTTTTCAAAAAAATCTGTTTTCTCAAAACGATCTTGACCAGATTTGGAACGTTCTTTGGTTTAGATTAAGAACCGTTCGACACAAAATCGCGATCCGAACCGCAGCGAGGTCCCCCCCCCTCCGGCGGGCTTGTTACAGTTTCTGGCGATCTCTGCTGGGGATTTTTTTAGGGAGTTTTGACTCGAACTCACGAATATCCTATTATTGACTTCATTTATGTGTTTCTTTGCATTGCATGTGGCATTGGTGCGCCTAGGAACACAGTGTTTGCCCATCTGCATTCCTGAACGGTTTTTGCGGAGGCTTTGTCTTGTCAAAGGGCAATGTCCATAGGCTGACCGGCTATTGGGCCTGACAGTATGGGAACACAAACCCGGTTTACCGGGCACCCATTTTTTGACCATTTCGACTTAGTGCATATTCCGGATGTCCATAGTGAACCATTCATAACTAGGACAGGTTGCTTTACCGCGATATTAGGTTGTTTGAGAACTGCTGTGTGCATCAGTGAACCCTAGCTCCTGACAAAATAGGACAGGGAAACCCTAACCCCAAACATAAGGGGTGTTTTTGTTCTCTTTACCCTTGCTATGTGCTTTTTAGAGTGTTGCTCTATGGAACGCACATGTCAGTTTGCAAGTTTGAGTATCAAACCTGGGGACAAGTATCAGTATCGTTGTGAGAATCAGTTTCCGCGGGTATTGTGTTCGTTTTCGGGAACAATGGCTTTCTGAACAGTGATCAGCAGTAGGGTACATGTTGTTTGGCTACACCCGGTGGTTTTGATAGTTTGGGCTGAAATGCTGTCTGTTTTTCTTTCAGTCCAGAGAGTTGCAGAGTTGAAATAGAATAGCCAGTGTCTCCCCCTTGCTGATAGGCAGGATTTATGGCGGCACAAAAATTCAGAAGAAATTGTGGTTATGGCATGCTGTATCGGCGCATGGGAACGCGCTTTCGCAGAATGAGGCCATGCATTCAGTATGTTATAGCCCGCCAGGTCGCCCGTTGTGGCACCCGGTCTGGGCTCCCAGTTATATAAGGCTCGTGAAGCCCACAACCTTCGAATTGATGGGATGATAGGCGATCTCCAAAGGTCTGTGGCGGACCTCGCCTAATGGAATGTCGCTTACGCCAGCGGCGCCATATGCCAAGAATTTCGTGCCACAGGAACCCCCGCTGCTGGGCGCGGATTTGTGATAGAGCTCAGCCAGCCAGAGGTGGCTTCCGCTACAGCCGCGACATGCAACATCAAACCCCGATATTGATCAGGCTGAGGCCAAAGGAAAGGACAGGCAAGGTAGATGCGACGCCCATTGAGCAACTGCTGTGGGCATTCGAGGCTCTGAAGGCCAGAGAGATGAACAAGCAACAACATCTGCAATAGTGGGACCAAAGCGTAGATGATGCTTTCCGCCCCGCTCACCAAAGGCAGTTCAAGCCAGCAGAAACCGGAGATGGGCCCATCATGCCAGCAATTCCAGTAGTTCCCAACCCTGCAACCGGGGAAGGTCAAAAAAGCCAGGCAGCGCCAGCTGATCCTTTCGCCCAAGCGCATCTGGGCAAGAATCCCTAAACTGCAAAGTACCTGCCCCGAGGGCTGCAGAAGTCTTTCACGACCTCCACATGCTTTGTCTAGGGGCAATTGTTAAATATTGGCAAAGAATGGCATTCTTAAGCCCTTTGGGAGCCCCGGCCAACTCCCGAAGAATCTCCCCGCACCACGTCATGATCCTATTGCAGTCACTGCGCTACCATCACAGTCCGGTCAAAGTACCCGATGGGTGTTCCGCCGTTCGTCATGGAAGTGTCAGGATTTGTTGATTAACAAGGTTTATCTCTACCACCATCTACTCAGGCATAGCCCGTCACACTAGTTGTTTGGATTTCGAGGCTCAGATACTTGAGTAATGTAGTGGACCGCTGCGGGCAAACATTTGGTATATTTTAGATGAAGCGTCTGGCACGCATTTTTTGAGCATAAGAGAGATAGATTGTTTTTCTCTTCCAAACCCTAGAACAAGAGCTCAACAATGGCTGTTTTTGCTCTCAAAATATCCTAAGTCTCTAACCAAACCCTCCTCTTTTTGCCTTAGAGAGAGCTCCTCTCTATATTGTCTTGTAAAGCTTACAAGACAAGCTTTGCAAGAGGGAGATCCCTCCATACACGTGTATGGAGGGATGCAAAAGCAAGACAGCTGTCTAAAAATATCTGCAAAAGCAGATGAACAGCAATCGGCCGGCCAAAAATGCTATCTTGGCCAAAAAGAGTGCCGACCGGCACAAAATAGTGCTGACCGGCAACAAATAGTGCCGG
Source organism: Camellia sinensis (assembly GCF_004153795.1). Taxonomy (NCBI): domain Eukaryota; kingdom Viridiplantae; phylum Streptophyta; class Magnoliopsida; order Ericales; family Theaceae; genus Camellia; species Camellia sinensis. The sequence goes on along the minus strand of NW_021027863.1, from coordinate 811,282 downwards.
GCGGCAAACTATATTGCCGGTGGCCGCAAACACCAGCCGGTGGCATCTAGCCACTGCCGGTGATGGGTGGGGATGGTCTACAAGCCCCACCCTGCCTCTCAAGGGCAAGATGCAAGTGTTTGGTGCAAAACCAGACACTAAACGGTCGAGTTCGGAGATCTTGAGGCAAGGCACGTGAGCCGAGGCCTCCGGGAACTCCAAACGAACACAAACATGGCTAATCACCGAGTGTTCAAACAGTGACGTCCAAGTCTTGAGGACGGTCAAAAATGGGGTGTCTACAAAAACAGAATTTGTCCTTTCATAAAACTACAGGGTTTGACCCAGTTCATGTGAGAACAGTAAAACCAAGACCTATCTGAAGCTATTTAGGTTCCAGGCTGCAAAGCAAAAGAAAAGAAAGAAAATTTGGAGCATCTGAGTGTGTTTTACCTTCAGCAAATTCCGAGACTGCATTCCAGGTGCATCTTGTCAGGCCTCACCTTTCTTTGGAGTATGAGTGTATCTTAACCCCAAGCTTAAGTCTGCTTCAAGTCAGAATGGAAATTAAAGCAGCAGCAGATGTTATCTCTCGCCAATATGAACAGGGTGTCCCCTTTTGAGCTGAGCGTGTTGCCAAGTCCTCTGAGAGGTAAATCGGAGGCACCAGGGTACATGTTTGACGCCCCTCTATTGCATAGAATGTGCACTTTCATATACACTTCTGTTACATGCATACCACACATTGTTATGATTCATGCATAGAATATGCCTGCTTTCGATTCCGCATAGAATATGCTTTGCTTTCCATGTTGCATAGAAAATGCCCCCATACTTGCATAGAAAATGCATTTTAACGCACTTTAATGCACTATTCATATCTTGCGCTGTCACGCATGTTACTTGCATTGTTGTGCGCTCTCCATTTGTATAGTTATACACACTTCACTCACGCTGTCACGCACATTATTTGCATAGTATTGCATTCTACCTATCAAGTTTCTCTCTTATTTATGCACGGTATTGTATGTACTGTTCATTCAGTAGTTCTGGTTCAATTTTACTGATACCTTTCTCCTCTCGCACTTGGCGTGCGAGAGGTTTACCTTTCCTCTCTCGCGTGTGATACGCTGAGAGGTTTACCTTTCTTCTCTTGCGTGTGATACGCTGAGAAGTTTACCTTTCCTCTCTCGCGTGTGATACACTGAGAGGTTTACCTTTCTTCTCTAGCGTATGATACGCTGAGAAGTTTACCTTCCCTTTCTCGAGTGTGATACGCTGAGAGGTTTACCTTCCCTCTCTCGAGTGTGATACGCAGAGAGGTTTACCTTCTTTCTCTTGCGTGTGATACGCTGAAAAGTTTACCTTTCCTCTCTTGCGTATGCTGCGCTGAGAGGTTCTTCCATTTCTGAAACACGGGGATACATCCTTATGTTTCCTTCTTTTTTCAGAGACACAGGGATACGTCCCTATGTCTCTTTTTCTTTGCAAAACACGGGGTTGTCTCCCTTTGTTTCTCCTTCTCTGGTTACGAGCATTTGGAATACGTTCCAATGCTCGCGCCATTTCCGAAACACGGGGATATATACGTCCTTATGTTTCCTTCTTTTTCCGAGACACGAGGATACGTCCCTATGTCTCTTCTTCCTTTGAAACACGGGGTTGTCTCCCTTTGTTTCTCCTTCTTTGGTTTAGGGCATTTGGAATACATTCCAATGCTTGTACCATGCCGAAACGGCCGGGATATGTCCCTATGTTTCTCTTTTGTTCCTTCCTCACACGATTACAGCGTGTTTGGAATTGCTTACCTCTTCTCACGAATTCAGCGTGGTTAGAGTTTTGTTTCTTCCTCACACGATTTTAGCGTGTTTGGAATTTATCTCAGGTTGCGCTGTATACGTGCCTAATTGTTTGTTTTTCTGTTTTTAGACCTCTTCTCACGAATTCAACGTGGTTAGAGTTTTGTTTCTTCTTCACATGATTTTGGCGTGTTTGGAATTTGTCTCAGGTTGCGCTATATACGCGCCTAATTGTTTGTTTTTAGACCTCTTCTCACGATTTCAGTGTGGTTAGAGTTTTGTTTCTTCCTCACACGATTTCGGCATGTTTGGAATTTGTCTCAGGTTGCGCTGTATACGTGCCTAATTGTTTGTTTTTAGACCTCTTCTCACGATTTCAGCGTGGTTAGAGTTATGTTTCTTCCTTACACGATTTCAGCGTGTTTGGAATTTATCTCAGGTTGCGCTGTATATGCGCCTGATTGTTTGTTTTTAGACCTCTTCTCACAATTTCAGCGTGGTTAGAGTTTTGTTTCTTCCTTACACGATTTCAGCATGTTTGGAATTTATCTCAAGTTGCGCTGTATACGCTCCTGATTGTTTGTTTTTGGACCTCCTCTCATGGTTCTAGCATGGTTGGAGTTTGTCGCCCTTTTTGCACTTACTTTACTATCACTCACCTACACCTGTTAGTGCATTGTTCGCACTATTTTGCACATCGCACTGTTTTGTGCATTGCATTGCATTGCTCGTGCTATTTTGCGCATCGTACTATTTTGCGCACCCACTTGCACCTGTTAGTACATTGTTCGCGCTATCTTGTGCACTCTCATTCGCACTGTTTTGTGCATTGCATTTCACTTGCGCTATTTTGCGCATCGCGCTATTTTGCGCACTCACCTGCACCTGTTAGTGCATTGTTCGCGCTATTTTGCGCATCGCACTGTTTTGTGTATTGCACTGCTCGCGTTATTTTGCGCACCCACCTGCACCTGTTAGTGCATTGTTCGCACTATCTTGCGCACCCTCATTCGCACTGTTTTGTGCATTGCATTTCACTCACGCTATTTTGTGCATCGCGCTATTTTGCGCACTCACCTGCACCTGTTAGTGCATTGTTCGCGCTATTTTTCGCATCGTACTATTTTGTGCATTGCATTGCTCGCGCTATTTTGCGCACCCACCTGCACTTGTTAGTGCATTGTTCGCCCTATCTTGCGTACCCTCATTCGCACTGTTTTGTGCATTGCATTTCACTCGTGCTATTTTGCGCACTCACCTGCACCTATTAGTGCATTGTTCGCGCTATTTTGCGTATCGCACTGTTTTGTGCATTGCATTGCATTGCATTGCTCATGCTATTTTGCGTATCGCGCTATTTTGTGCACCTACTTGCACCTGTTAGTGCATTGTTCGCGCTATCTTGCGCACCCTCATTTGCACTGTTTTGTGCATTGCATTTCACTCGCGCTATTTTGCGCACTCACCTGCACCTATTAGTGCATTGTTCGCGCTATTTTGCGTATCGCACTGTTTTGTGTATTGCACTGCTCGCGCTATTTTGCACACCCACCTGCACCTGTTAGTGCATTGTTCGCGCTATCTTGCGCACCCTCATTCGCACTGTTTTGTGCATTGCATTTCACTCGCGCTATTTTGTGCACTCACGTGCACCTGTTAGTGCATTGTTCGCGCTATTTTGCGCACTCACGTGCACCTGTTAGTGCATTGCTCGCGCTATTTTGCGTATCGCGCTATTTTGCGCACCCACCTGCACCTGTTAGTGCATTGTTCGCGCTATCTTGCGCACCATCATTTGCACTGTTTTGTGCATTGCATTTCGCTTGCGCTATTTTGCACATCGCGCTATTTTGTGCACTCACCTGCACCTGTTAGTGCATTGTTCACGCTATTTTGCGTATCGCACTGTTTTGTGCATTGCATTGCATTGCTCGCGCTATTTTGCGCACCCACCTACACCTGTTAGTGCATTGTTCACGCTATCTTGCGCACCCTCATTCGCATTGTTTTGTGCATTGCATTTCACTCGCGCTATTTTACGTATCGCGCTATTTTGCGCACTCGCCTGCACCTATTAGTGCATTGTTCGCACTATTTTGTGCATCACACTATTTTGTGCATTGCATTGCTCGAGCTATTTTGTGCATCGCGCCATTTTGCGCACCCACCTGCACCTGTTAGTGCATTGTTTGCGCTATCTTGAGCACCCTCATTCATACTGTTTTGTGCATTGCATTTCATTCGCGCTATCTTGCGCACCTTTCTTCCACTTATCGGTACCTAACTTGCGTTGTTTCGCACCCTTTTAACTTGCGCTGTTACGCAGGTTATGTGCGCTATTACGCACTTCTTATTTTAACTTGCGCTATTACGTAGGTTATGTGCGCTGTTACGCACTTCTTATTTTAACTTGCGCTATTACGCAGGTTACGTGCGCTGTTACGCACTTTTTATTTTAACTTGTGCTATTACGCAGGTTATGTGCGTTGTTATGCACTTCTTATTTTAACTTGCGCTGTTACGCACTTCTTATTTTAACTTGCTCTGTTACACAGGTTATGTGCGCTGTTACGCATGCTTATCTTCTTTACTTGCACTGTTACGCATGTTTATCTCTTTAACTTGCGCTGTTATGCATGTTTTAACTTGCGCTGTTACGCATGTTTTACTTGTTTTACTTGCGCTGTTACGCATGTCTACTTCTTTACTTGCGCTGTTACGCATGTTTATTTCTTTGACTTGCACTGTTACGTATGCATGTCTTCTTTACCTGCGCTGTTACGCATGTTTATCTCTTTAACTTGCGCTGTTACGCATGTTTTACTTGCGCTGTTACGCATACTATCTTTACTTGCGCTGTCACGCACACACCTCCATCATGCGCTGTCACGCACTTCCCTTTGACTTGCGCTGTCACGCATGTTTTACTTGCACTGTCACACACTTTTCACTTGCATTGTTATGTATGATTCTACTGATATTGTACTTGTTGAGTTTCTTTCTTTTACAGGCACGATATTGTATGTACGGTTCATTTGGAGTCGGCATGACCAGACGAACCAGACGGTATTGTATGCACTCCACGATAGACGTGGTGAGAATTGCATAATTTTCTTACATTCTTTCTGTTGAAATATGTAGGACTGTTATTTATTCGCTTAAAATGTTACATTTATTTTGCATAACTGCTTCATTACAGTTTTCCTTTGCATAATCATAAGTTATGCTCTTGCATCTTGCATATCAGTTGCATTATGCCCCAGCCTACGGGCGCATCTCTGCATGCTTATATTGATTGTCTGCCTGAGTCTTCGGCCTTGTTAAAAGTGGGTCGTCTCTGGGCTTTGGCACTCACTCCCGTCACTTTGTGACTTTCGAGTTCTGTCAAAGAGGGGCAACTGTAGACACCCTATTTTTGACCGTCCTCAAGACTCGGTTGTGCTTGCAGGTACATCCGGACACAAGTTCGATTGCTCGTCGGGTATTCGACTTTTGCGGCGGAACGTCATAGGTTCGAGCTTTCTAAACCCTATATCCTTTCTGCCCCATTCTTGGACCACGACTTGGTCCTTTCAGAATGTACTTCTTGGGGCAATGCCGACCCCTTTTTGGGTCTACCGGGCCCAGCTTTGTTACTGCCAGCCATTGATTGAGCCTGCTGGCCATTAATAAGCCACTGCCGACCATCCCTGATGGCCGGTAGCACCCTTGTCTCAGCAGGTTTCACTCCAGATCTTTTGAGCCAGTTGGAATCCTTTTATCTGCCCTCTATACACGTGTATGGAGGGATGAAGCTCTTGCCAAGCTTCTTGAAGAAGCTTTGCATTGCTTTTTTTCTATATAAGGAGAGAGCCTCTCTCCCTAACAAAGGTTGAGCATTTTGAGAAGAAATACCTTTCTCTCTCTCTATATTGTTGTTGATTTGTGCCTTGAAGTCCATTTTCCTTGCACTTTTACAATACAACACATAGAGATACACCACCACCATTGGATTGAGGTTCTTGGGAGGACTTTTTGAGCTCAGAAAGTGAGGTTTTACCCCCTAAAGTTGCTAGTTTCGAAGTTGACCTTCAAGGGTGAGTTTCTTCCCCTTTTTAGCACTTTTGTGTACCTCATTTTGGCCATCCTTGCATATTGTTTTAGGCCTTGCTTTCAACTGAAAAAAGTCTTGTATTTAAGTGCTTTTGAAGTTTGTTTGAGGTCTTTTTGCTGTTGAGGGTTTTCAACCCTCTTGTTGGCTTTGTTTAGCCTTGTTTTGAGCCATGCCTTAAGGCCTTTGAGCTAGTCTTGGTTTGCCTTCAAACCATTGAAATCCAGTGGATTTTCAGTAGTATGCATGTGGTTTTGAGACCTCAAATCAGAGGGGTTGGCCCTCTCTCTTTTGGTTTTTGTTTGCTTTCATTTTTGGCCTTCCAAAGGAGCATGTCTCTATGTATTTTTGAGGCTTGGTTTAGGCCTCCTTTTGTGACTTTTAGGACCTTCCTTGGCTCTGTCCATGGCTGGTTTGGTCACCTTTTGCATGCATCTTGTATGTGTAGTGTAATCCCATTTGTAGCTCATCAAAGTAGCATGTTTGCCTAGCTTGTGTTGAGTCCATTTCAGTAGGTTTTTGGTGATGTTTTACCATGCCTCAGATCTGTTTTGGGTTGGTTTTGTCACTCCATGCATATGCAATACACTTGTAGTGTAAATCTCATAAACTAGCTTTATATGCTTCTTGCTTTAGCATGTCTTCCTAGCTTATGTTCAGTCCATTTCAGGATGTATTTGGTCATCATTTGGCACGTCATGACTCTATCTTTTGCTGGTTTGGTCGTATTTTGCATGCTCCATATACTTGTAGAACAAATCTTGCTTACTGGCTTTATGTGCATGATGTTTTGACTCATCATCCTAGCATATTTTGGCTTTGCTCCAGTATGATTTTGTTCTTATTTTGAGGTGTTTTAACACTGTTTTATGCTGCCATGGCCATATCACTCATGTTTCGTATAGCTATAGTGTAAATGCTTAGGCTAGCCTTGGGTTTTGAGGCCCCTACCATGCCATACACGTGATGTTTGCATGCTTTGCCATCATTCTAAATGTTATTTCAATCCATGAAATTTGGCCATACACTTGCATTTGACATGCTTTTAATGCCTTGGAGCCTTGGCTCTTTATGCCTCATGAATGGATCATTGTGCATGCCATTAAGCCTAGGCCTTTAGGTCATCATATCAGTGCATTTTTGGTCTTTTTATACCATGATGTAACTCTGTTTTAGGCTGTCCAAGTCGTGCCATGTTTGGTTTCAATAGGTGTAGTGCATTGCCTTTTTTGTAGCCTTGCATGCTCCGTGTTTTTGGCCTTGTGTTCTAGCCTATGTAGCCTAGCTTCAAGCTTGTTTTTGGTCTTGTTTGGACCTGCCTTGGGACTGTTTTAGGTTCCCTTAGCCCTTTAGGGCTTGCCTTGTATGGCCATGGCTTAAGTCCCTTTGCTAGTTCTTAGCTTTTGAGCTTCATGCATGCCATGCTTGTGTTATGTGTATGATTTGGCATCATTCCTAACATCATTTTAGAGCATGTAGTATTGTCATACTCGCATGCTTTTCACTCCTTAAGTGTGCTTAAGAGTTGCATCTTTGTGCCTTAATTCTTGGGCCCATTGGCATGCATGCTTGTCTAGCATTTCGTACCATCAATTCATCACTATTGGTTGCTGATTTTAGGCACGACTGAGGCCTATCCATCTTTAGTGTAAGCCCATCTTACCATGTTGTCACATGCTTGCCCCATTTCGTATGTTGTTGCATACTTGTCCGCCTTCACATGACTTGCATGTTTGTATGTTTATGTTGCATTTTATCATGTGTTTCAAGGTTGTTACCTCACATCATGCTTATATGCTTGTTGCATGCTTGATTTATTACATTACATGTTTGCATGCTTGTTGCATTGCATGTTTGCCATGCTTGTTTTGCATTGTCCTTTGGATGTGTTAATCCGAGCACGAGGAACGAGGGGCGCTTCATACTTCAAGTGATGAAACGTGTCTCAATTCTCGGTCGCCGACGCTCTTGATGATCCATGATAGAGTTCTAGGCACTTTGTGTGATTTTCTTGTGCATTCATTTCATATTGATTTGCACAAGTTCAGTCTATGGCCATCATGCATCGGGATGCGTGATTGATGGTCGTAGGGCCGAGGGCCACACTCCCTTGAGTCTATAGAATGATAGGGAAAGTGGCCATGCACACATTGCTTTGAAATTTCCTTGCCATGCACTGTCTATCCTCTGTTGCTGTCAAAACAGGATTCTGTA
>NW_021027863.1:757942-800000 GCF_004153795.1 Camellia sinensis | reverse complement strand
AAAAATTGAGGAAAAACAAATTTTGTTAAAAAAATAACAAATAAATTATAAACAAAAATTACAAAAATTATTTTAGAAATAAAATAAATTATATTATATATGATAAAATAAATTATTGAAATTTTAGGCATAAAAATTATGTTATATATTCCATTTTTTTTTTTAATTTTTTTTTTTGGGTGAGAGAGAGAGAGAGGGAGAGAGAGAGAGAGTGGTGGTGGTAAAGATAGAGATAGAGATAGAAAGAGTATTCAATTTGGAAATCGAGTATTCGCTACATATTTTTCCCTTTCTGGTTAGGCACAAACTGCAACAAAGTGCTTCTCTAGTCTAGAGGGAGACCATCTGATTTTCACAAACAATTTGGTGCAAAAGAGCTACTACAAAAAAATAACCTACAAGAAATCAGCATTTTAGGGACAAATTTATTCCTTCCCTAAAAGTATAATATTTGTTGGGAAAAACTTCCGTCGCGAAGTTTGTCCGAAATGGCCCGTTTGGAAAGGTCAAAAAATGACTTTTAGAGACAAAATTTTGCATTTTTCACTATAAATAGACTTTTAGAGACAAAAATATATTGTTGCAAAAAGTTTTGATTTTGAGACAACCAAAATTTGTCTCTAAAAGTCTAATTATTATGGGGGTAACAAACTTAATTTTTGAGACAACAAAAATTGGTCTCTAAAAATTTAGTTTTTGGGACAAATGAAATTAAATTTTGAGACAACAAAAATTGGTCTCTAAAAGTTTAGTTTTTGGGACAAATGAAATTAATTTTTGAGACAACAGAAATTGGTCTCTAAAAGTTCAATTTTTTAGACAAGTTTTAGTTTTTGAGACAAATGAAAATGGTGTGTAAATGTTATAATTTTTTTGAGACAACTAAAATTGGTCTCTAACAGTTTGATAATATTTTTTTTTTTGGCTTTCTGATTTTGTAACAATTACTCTAAAAATACCAGTTTGAACATCAACTTATATTCCTTGCTTCATTTCTCAACAACCAAACATAAAATATCAGACATATCACCAGATCATCTGTTCATCTCCAAATTAAAATTCAACTACACGAAAAAAAATGCTCATCACATTCAAAGAGGCTTAATTAAAAGATATTTCAATAACAAACAAAACCATGCTTTGATGCATTAGTATGTAATATCTTGATTGTATATCATAAACTGACAGAGATTTCAAAAGTATCATTTCCAATTTATAAGGCTAGTGCCAGAAGCATTGTTTGTAGCATTCAACTATTCAATGAACAGATTGTAATTGGAGTTATATCTACCTACATAACAAAACAACTCAACTTATCGCATCTTCTTCTCAAGGGATTCGTTGAAATGGCATTCAAAATCTAACAGAGAGCTCCCAAGCTTCAAATCGAGGCAAGCTTTCAGAACCTGCATAGAATGGGCCAAACTCTCAAATAGATGAGCAATTCAAGAGTTAACAAAAATTAAACTAAAATCGAACCCTGCACAAAAAAGCAATTACTAACAATTAATCATTTAACCACTCTTCTTACCAAAAAACAAAAAACCCCATCATTCCTTCAAACTCACTATTTTCTTTTGATATAAATCAGATTCATTTACGCTACTAAGGGAAGAAAATATTCGAAAGATTTAAGTCCACAGAAACTCTTCCTATGAGCTTCTTTTTCTCGGGTGTAGAAAGTGCTAATTTGGGTATGTAATGACAAGGGACTATTAATCCTTCGAATTCTATATCCGGGAACTATCAATCCCTGGATTTGTAATCCTATAAACATGGGTATAGAGTACAATATATACACACACAATAGGACAATTGAGCATTTTCTACCACTTACGCCCCTTGATCACTAACAATTCTACGTGTCGTTTCAGTAGTTAAGATTTCAAAGAGGTCATACTTTTGTCCATTCCATTTGGTGCCATATCAAGAAAATCTTATTACCAGTTATTGCACGCCAATGACCTCAAATTGTTAAGTTGCAAAAGGAATGTCCTTGAATTAGATATTTAAACAAATGAAATGGAAATTTTCAAATTAAAGCAAGAAGTGCTTTAAAAACTACCTTTTGCTCTAGCTTCTCTCTCAAAATCTTATGATCTGCTGCTTGAATCCCTTTTGAATTGACAAATACAAAGATAATGGGATAGGCACAATGCAGGAGCAACATGATAGTTCTTAAAAAAAACAGTACTACAGAATTCAGCTGTTAGGACTAATACAATTTGCCATTTAGTAAAGATCAAAATAGGCATATTAGAGGTTAGTGTTGGATGCTTCTCAAATTGCAATTTGTGACAACTTATCCAAAAAAGCAATAAAAATAATGGCAATGAACAATTATTTCTTTCTTTTACCCAAAAATTAAATTTGCAATTGCAAAAGGCAAGTGGAAAACTACGTGTGTCATTCCAATGTTTAGAAAGTGTTGATCAAGTCGAGCACATTCATCAAAAGCTAGAGTTGTAACAAAGAAGAAGTTGGTCTGTTCCTACTGACCAAAAAGTAAAATAGTGGAGGAAAATAGACAAAAGTGGACTGTTTTCTTGATTATGTCAAATTGTATGCAAGACTACCCTCTCTGACGTAGATATCTCAATAACGAAACCTATAATTTCATCTCCTTGTGTCGGTGTTTATTATTAAGCTTATAACAATGGCCTAGCTTGACTAGATGAAGATAGCATTATTTGGCAATCTACATGGACACCATATCTTATCTGTCCCTAGTTTCATATGATCACGAGCAAACAGGATAAATTCCCTCACCCCATCAATGTACTGAGGTGACCTTCTATTATGAAGTTGCATCCAACTCCTATCCATGGTGCAAAAGAACTAAAGAAGAAAAAGAGGAAGAAAAAAAAACTTAAAAAATAGGATATACTAAAAATAGCAAATATGATGCTACAATTTTCGACTCCAATAAAACAAGTGAACCAAAATAAATTTAATAATGCAATCAATCGAATTGCCATCTACATTTCCAAATAACACAAATATAATCAACTCAAACAAATCAGGATTAGATCAGACCATATCACCAAAGCAAAAGAAACATGAGATTAAGCATCAATATAGGGATTCTATGAATTCTTCATACACAACTTTTCCGAATACAAAGGTCAACTCAAAAAGCTATTTCCTACTTTCTTACACAAACACCCAAACCATGTAGTACTATCCTCTACTTCTTTTCTATGGAAAATCTAACCAAAATTACATATTCTTACATAATTCATATCCACAAATGCATCTAATTCATGTTATGCGGTTTTGTGCAAGGGTTGTGATTACTATCATTTTATGAGAGCTAAATCCAAGAAGATACATGTATAAATCAACAATATGTGAAGAGCATATAAATATTAATACAAAGAAGAATAAATTACAAGCTCAGTTCCCTTGGTTCCTTTTAACCAAAAGCTGGCAAGTGGCATTGTAACAAGAAGGCAACCATAAAACCAATTTCAAAGTGGGGTAACAAAAAACCATAATCATTTTTAAACTCTCCCTACTTGAAAGAGGAGCAAGCATGCATGAAAAGTGCAAAACCATGCTAACAAGCTTCAATACTCAAATAAAAATAAAGAACTAACTAGCAATACAGAAAAACACAATCACCAGAAAAATGCAATCACACAATAAATTGCAAATCTCAAAGTCCTTCATCATGATTTCAGTAACCTCACAAGCAGTCTAATCCAATTGTAAAGAATGAACCGTAAATCCTAAGTTTAACCTTGACATTGCATTTGACATAAATTATTACCCATAATTTGCAGGAAATGAGTTTAACCTTTAAGTGAAATTGTTCCATAATTCTAGAGGTTAACAGATTATAGGTACTACATTTAACCACTCACAATTCCATTTGCCCTCTGAATGTGAAATTGTTCCCTTCACTCCATCATGGCTTCCCATTAACAGAGCATCGATTGGATGATCTATGATGGACTGAGGCCTAAATTGGATATGATTCTCATCATTACATGAATGAAATAAGAGATTTCAATGGTCTGTAAATGTAGTAAATGTAGATTGACAGGAAATTGAACAACAATTTAAATATAGGCAATTCAGAAATATGATAGTCGATTATCAAATAAGTTGATAATATATGGTACCTGATCGGAATCGCTACCGGAGATTCGCTGAGAAATCGGAGAATCAAGGAGAGATGAGGTGGCAATGGAGCGATCCAGATATCGAATCGGTAGAGAAGAGATATATGAATCGGTAGAGAAGAGATATATGAAAAGAAATTAGGGATTTGAGAAAGAAGGAGAGAGAGGGGAAAAGAGTGAGTGATGAAACCTTTTTTTGTGTTTGTTTTCGATAGTCCTCGATTATTGAGTTCATAAATTAATATATAAAATATAATAATATATGATTTGGGTTTATTAGGGACCAATTAAAATTGTAGGGATATGATTTGGGTTTATTAGGAATCAATTAAAATTGTAGGAAAAAGTGATGGGTTTATTAGGAACAAACTAAAATTGTAGGAAAAAGTGATTGATCCTTTTACAACCAAATAAATTTGTCTAGAAAATGTAATAATATGATTAAATATAATTTTTAAAAAATTCTTTCATTTTGTCCTTCAAAGTATAATTTTTACAAACAAATTATTTTTGTCCCTAAAAATTTGTCTTTAAAACCTTAATTTCTTGTAGTGAGGGAAGTCTTTGTTGCAAAAATAATATTTTTTAGGTAATTTTAATGCAATATTAGAGTGAGTGCCAATCCTCATTTGAGGTGGAGTAAAGTGGGTTTAAATTCTTTACAGTGAGATTTTTATACCACAAAAAGAATTACCAAAAACTATTAAGATTTAATGAAAAATTGACTCATTAAGTTGGCCTCATGAAAGAGATGAAAGAGGTGTTGGGAAAGGTGTAAAACCTTGTATCCACATTGATTGTAGAGAAGAGCATTGATAGGTATTTAAATCCAATTTTTTGCCTAAGGGCATAAGCCTTTCGGAGCATCCAAATTTTCCAAAGGAAGGGAGTTATGAAAGCTTCAAGGATAGACTTGGGCTAAGACTATGGTCTAAGTTGGTTATGTAAAAATTACAGCGCTCGCGCCGCTCGTCCGGACCGGACTGGGTCTGGGTCATGGATATCTGGGTTCTTGGGACTTGGGCTTGAGGCTTGCGGAATGGATTCAGTATGGGGGTTGGGCTGCAGAATTATACACATTCACATGTGTATAATACTATTTAACTCCTCTATAATGATGATGGTTTAATCCATTAGTTTTGTAGCATTTGTTCATTAGTTTTGTAGACTAATATTCAGAATTAAATCCTGCATTTGTTGCAGGAGGCTCCTCATCTCTCCTCCTTCATGTGTATAAAAGGAGACCCTTCTCCTTTAGTTTTCAACCCAGAAAATTTGCTCCTCCTTATCTTCTAAAGTTTTCTCCAGTTTTTATATGCTTCCTATGAGAGAGTGCTTCAAAATTCTATTCGCTGAAGCTACTCAGTCAATACATTGCTGTAACCGGTCCAACTGTCGTATCTGTTGGAATAATCTTCTGTGTAAATAAAATAAATTGAAAATAAATCAAACAAAATAAAATAAATAACTTACAGAATTTATTTTGTTAAAACAAATGAAAAATAAAAGACCAAGTCGAGTGTGTGACACTCTATCCTTAAGACAGATTCACCCAGCTACGGTGCTTACAGTTATGTGGCGTCTATCTTCCAGGATACAATGATCTTAACCAATTTGTAGTAGCACTCCAAAACAAATTGAACGGCGAGCCAAACCTGTGTTCTAACTCTCTGAAATTTATTCTTAAACTAATATGAAGAACAATATACCAAAGATAAAAGTTGGACAGCCCAAAGGAATTAATTTCAGACTAATTTTTCGAATCCCTAAGACTGCTAGACATGTCAAGTATTTATAGGCAATAAATCTGACCCGAATAGGTGCTTTGTGGAAGTGAACAGGTGTGATACTGTTTTGAACAGATATGATTCAAATTTAAACAGATCTGGACACTGTTTGAATCTGTAATTACTGGCAGTTACTTCTGTAAACTGCTGGCAGTTTTCAGTAGTTAAAATACCTGTTAAACCTTAGTTTAAACCTGTTCAAAATTGGCTGGGTAGATTTAAATCTGTTCTGAGCAGAAACAAATTTGTCTGGGTTCATACAGATAAAAGACCTGTTTGGACTGATCTGTCCGAACAGTACACTGTGCAAACTTAATATGTGAAACTGCAGCAAATAGAGCAGTTAATCTATTTGGAATTTTCGAACTGAATGAGATAAAAATGGACAGAAAATTTAAATCAAATTTTGGCACAAAATTTGAATTTAATTTCATTTAAAATTCAAATAAATTTTGTCCAAAAAATTAATATTAGAACTGACCCGACCCACACCGGGCACGGCTCGGCTCAGCCGGACGGAAGGCTGCGGCGGTGCGCGCGCGTGTGTGGTGGTTTGGGCTAAGGTTTACTTTGTCTATAACTCCTCCATTCTACAAACTTGGGGTGCCCCTTGGGGCCCAACCCAAGTGTTGTAGGCTAGAGCTTATATACTCAACAAAACTCTCTTAAAGTTTCAATGTGGGACAAGCCTCACAAGGAAACCCACATTTAAAACTTAAATGTTCAATTCCACGAACTCGAAAATGACGTCAATTTCCCATTCACTCATAAATGGTTTTGACGTACTGTCTTTACTGTGCGACTTGCCATGTGACAAGGAACACATCACCTCTTCGGACCCACCCCAAAAGACGTTTGGGACCTACTCAATTTTGGGCTCAAAGTTGGCCCAAAATAAGCCTTATATAAACCAATTTTCCAACAATCCCCCATATGAATGGAATTTGACGGAGGGAAAATGCAACAACATGAGCTAATTATAGAGAGTACAGAAATTAGAAATATTCTGCAAAGGATAGGTAGCTTTTGGCTTTGAACCTTCCCTTGTGCGACACTATCGGATTTACTAGCTAACCAGTGAACATGATGTCTTGAACTGTTCAGCTGTTTGTGTAGACTAAGACAATAGAACTTACACAGTACATCCCCAGACACAATTTAGTTCTCACTATTGTATTCATTTTGGCCCTGAACAACCTGGTCTTTCATGAGTGCTCTAGAGAATTGTAGCCCTTCACAAATCGCATAGAACCGGCCCAGTTCACACTCACATAGGTGATTCTTATGAAGAGTATCCTACCATACTCCACTAGGTTTACCTAGATATAAGAATCATTAAAAGTTTTACTTAACCTAAACCGCTGCAGACATCACTATTTTATCATAGAAATGGGTAGGAGTTATACTCCCCAGTGAGCCTTCTGAGTCATACACAACTCGGTTGTCCCTTTGAACCTAGATCTTGGGATCTCCAGTCAACTAGGTTGGGTTGCCGTTGTGGTAACTCTTATTTAATAGGTTTTAGTTCCATTCCCCTCGATGAGTTTTCAACTAACTCTCTTGCTAACCCTTTGGTTAGTGGATTCGCTATGTTGTTTTTAGACTTCACATATTCAATGGAAATAATTCCATTAGAGAGTAGTTGTCTTACGGTGTTATGTCGACGACGAGTGTGTCGTGACTTACCGTTATACATATGAGTCTGTGGTCTACCCATTGTTGATTGACTATTGCAATGTATGCATATAGCAGGCACCGATTTTGGCCATAATGGAATATCTTCAAGGAAATGGCGAAGCCATTCTGCCTCTTCCCCTGCTTTGTCTAAAGTTATGAATTCTGATTCCATAGTAGACCTAGCAATGCAAGTCTATTTGGAAGATTTCCAAGATACAACCGCCCTACTAAGAGTAAAGACATACCCACTAGTGGACTTTGAGTCTCTAGTATCCGATATCCAATTTGGATCACAGTATCCTTCAAGTACTGCTGGATATCTAGTATAATTCAGCTCAATGTTACGAGTAACTCGGAGATATCTTAGAACTCTTATAATTGTTTTCCAGTGTTCTACTCCTGGATTACTCGTATATCTACTAAATTTACTTATTGCATAAGCTATATTTGGGCGAGTGCAGTTTATCAAGTACATTAAGCTTCCAATAATTTGGGCATACTCTAATTGAAAAATAATTTCCTGTACATTATTAGATAGAAACAAATTAACATCTACAGGTGTTCTAGCAAGATGATCATCATCTTTGCTGAATTTTTCAAGTATTTTCTCAATGTAATAAGATTGTGACAAAGCATATCCTTCTGATGTTTTGGTAATTTTCATACCAAGAATTACATCAGCAATGCCCATATCTTTCATGTCAAAATGTTTATTCAACATTTTCTTCGTAGTTTTAATCATATTATTATTACTACCTATGATGAGCATATCATCTACATAAAGACATACAATGACATAACCTTTATCAATGTTTTTAATATAAACACATTTGTCACACTCATTAATTTTGAATCCATTTGACATCATTGCCTTGTCAAATTTCTCATGCCATTGCTTTGGTGCTTGTTTTAAACCATATAATGATTTAACCAATTTACGCACTTTCTTTTCTTTTCCTAGAACTAAAAACCCTTCTGGTTGTTCCATGTAAATTTCTTCATCTAACTCACCATTTAAGAAAGCGGTTTTTACATCCATTTGATGAATTTTTAGATTGTATAGAGATGCAATGGAAATTAGCATTCTAACGGATGTTATTCTAGTAACCGATGAGTATATGTCAAAGTAATCAAGATCATCTTTTTGTCTAAAACCTTTGACCACAAGTCTTGTCTTGTATTTGTCAATTGATTCATCCGCTTTCAATTTTCTTTTGAAAATCCACTTGTAACCAAGAGGTTTACAACCTGGTGGCAAATCTTCAACTTCACTATTAATAGCTTCTTTCCATAAAGGAGCATCAGGACTGGACATAACCTCTTTAAAATTTAAAGGCTCATTTTCTAACAAATATGTTAGAAAATCTGGACCAAAAGATTTTGAGATTCTAGCACGTTTACTATGCCTAGGTTCCTCTTCTTCAATTTGATCTAACTCTTGCCCTTGATCATTACTAGTAATAGCATCAAAAGATCTTTTATTAGTACTAGTCTCTTGTCCAATCTTATTTGGAAATACATGTTCAAAGAAAGATGCATTCCAAGATTCAATAATAGTATTTATATGCATTTCGGAATGTTCTGATTTATGAATCAAAAACCGATATGCACTACTATTCTTAGCATAACCGATGAAAATACAATCAACAGTTTTAGGACCTATCTTAGTCTTTTTAGGACTAGGAATAGCCACTTTAGCCAAACACCCCCACACTTTTAAGTACTTGTAGGATGGTACTCTTCCATGCCACATTTCATAAGGTGTTTGATTCACTTTCTTTCAGGATACTTTGTTAAATATATAATTACCAGAAAGTATTGCTTCCCCCCACAAGTTCTGAGGTAATCTAGAACTTATTAACATGGCATTCATCATTTCTTTTAAAGTCCTATTTTTCCTTTCAGCAATTCCATTTTGCTGAGTTGAGTAAGGAGCGGTGGTTTGATGAATTATTCCATCTTCTTTACAAAATTTACCAAAAGGTGATTCATATTCACTACCTCTATCACTTCTAAGTTTCTTGATTTTCTTACCAAACTGATTTTCAACTTCATTCTTATATTGAATGAAAGTTTCCAAAGCTTCATCCTTGGTTCAAATTAAATAAGCATAACTATATCTAGTATAGTCATCTATAAAAGTGATAAAATATTTTTTCCCACCTCTAGTTTGAATTGATTTAAAATCACAAATGTCACTATGAATTAATTCAAGTGGTTCAGTACTTCTTTCAATTGAATGAAAAGGAGTTTTGGATAATTTTGCCTCAACGCAAATTTCACATTTATGATTTGAATCAATGTCAAATTTAGGTAAATATTTCATATTAATTAATCTACGCAAAGATTCATAATTAACATGTCCTAGTCTACCGTGCCATAAATTTGAAGATTCAAGCAAGTAAGAAGAAGATGTATTTTTATTAATAATTGAGGGTACAACGGTCATTACATTCATCTTGAAAAGGCCATCAGACATGTAACCTGTCCCTACATACATCCCATTCTTAGTAAGTACAAATTTATCACTCTCAAATACTAGCCTAAACCCATTCTTACTCAACAAAGATCCGAAAACAAGATTCTTGCAAATATCCGGTACATGCAGCACATTGTTGAGAGTGAGTTCCTTCCTTGATCTCATCTTAAGTACAATCTTTTCTTGTCTTTCAACTTCGGAAGTTAAGGAGTTGCCCATAAAAAGTTGTTCACCGTTGTCCACTGTAGAATAAGATGTGAACATCTTTTTGTCGACACAGATATGGCGAGTAGCACCAGTGTCCACCCAACATTCTTTAGGATTTCTGACAAGATTTGTCTCGGAAACAACTATAGAAAAATTGATATCATCTACACCATTGGAAATATTGTCCACTTCGGTCATATGGGCTTGAGCAGGCTTCTTGCTTGTTCTTCTTTTGTTTTTGCCTTTGCTACGGCAATCTTTGGCCCGATGTCCCTCTTTGTCACAGATGTAACATTTGTCATTAAACTTGTACTTTTTATTTTCCCCCTATTTAGAGCCTTGTGATGAACTTTCTCCAGAAGACTTTCGTTTCTTGGTTTTTAAAGCATGTTCCACCACATTTGCCTTAGACTCCATAGGATGCTTACCAGCCCGCTTTTTAGAATTACGATTGTCCTCCTCAATCCTCAAACGCATAATTAATTCTTCCAAAGACATTTCTTTGCGCTTGTATTTAAGGTAGTTCTTGAATTCCTTCCAGTCTTGTGGTAATTTCTCAATTAAGGCTGCAACTTGGAAGGATTCATTGAGAGACATGCCCTCTGCGTAAATGTCATGTAGAATGAGTTGGAGATCTTGAACTTGACTGATCACAGTCTTAGAATCAACCATTACAAAGTCTAGGAATTTGCCAACCACAAATTTCTTTGAGCCGGCATCTTCCGTTTTGTACTTTTTCTCCAAAGACTCCCAAAGTTCCTTTGCTGTCTTGATAGGACTGTAGACGTTGTATAATGTGTTGTGAAGTCCGTTCAAGATGTAGTTCTGACAAAGGAAATCGGCATGTTTCCAGGCATCAACCGCAGCAAGCACTTGCCGGTCGGTTCATCCTCTTTCAAAATAGGAGCATCCTCACGGAGAAAACGAGCCAGGTTCAGAGTTGTAAGAAAGAATAACATTTTCTGTTGTCATCTTTTAAAATCAGTTCTTGAGAACTTCTCTGGCTTCCCCACCGTGATTTACTGGTACTGTCACCACAAGAGAGGGGGTTGGTGCAATTACAGCCACCACAGTAGTACTTGTTTGAGCATTTGTTTCAGTAGCCATGAATTCTAAATTATAAACAAAATTATAATCAGAATTTATACTACACAGAAAATTAATCTAAATTCACAGAATTAAATTCTGTACAAATAAAAGAAACAAGAATGTAACTTTTATTTTTCAATTAATTTGGAAACAAAATAAAATTTTATTTAACCAAATTAACTCCACACCGAAAATTAAATTTCTGTAACACTTCAATAATTAAAAAACTAAAGCAAAATTTTTTAATTAATGACTAAGAAATAAATTAAGAAAACCAAAATTAATTTCTGACCAAATTCCACAAATAAATATTATGTATTGTTAATGACACCAGTATATTACTACTAGTTGTCAAAGAAAATAGACAGTATATTACTACTATCTATCAAATAGTATATAATCACTATTTGTTTTTCCAACCAGAATATTATTTTGTAAATCCACAGAAAATAATTTTTTGTAAGAACAAGAAAGAGAAAAAGAAACAAATGAAAAATTCTGTAAACAGAATAATTGGGATCTGTCTTAAGATTGTTGGAACAATCTTCTGTGTAAATAAAATAAATTGAAACTAAATCAAACAAAATAAAATAAATAACTTACAGCATTTATTTTGTTAAAACAAACGAAAAATAAAAGACCAAGTTGAGTGTGTGACACTTTGTCCTTAAGACAGATTTGCCCCACGACGGTGCTTACAGTTATGTGGCGTCTAGCTCCTAGGATACAATGATCTTAACCAATTTGTAGTAGCACTCCAAAACAAATTGAACGGTGAGTCAAACCTGTGTTCTAACTCTCTGAAATTTATTCTAAAACTAATATGAAGAACAATGCACCATAGATAAAAGTTGGACAGCACAAATGAATTAATTTCAGACTGATTTTTCGGATCCCCAAGACTGCTAGAGATGTCAAGTATTTATAGGCAATAAATCTGACCCGAACAGGTGCTTTGTGGAAGTGAGCAAGTGTGATACTGTTTTGCACAGATATGATTCAAAATTCAAACAGATCAAGACACTGTTTAAATCTGTAACTGCTGGCAGTTACTTCTGTAAACTGCTGGCAGTTTTCAACAGTTAAAATACCTGTTAAACCTTAGTTTAAATCTGTTCAAAATTGGCTGGGTAGATTTAAATCTGTTCTGAATAGAAGTAAATTTGTCCGGGTTCATGCAAATAAATGACCTGTTTGGACTGATCTGTCCGAACAGTGCACTGTGCAAACTTAATCTGTGAAACTGCAATAAATAGAGCAGTTAATCTGTTTGGAATTTTCGAACTGAATGAGATAAAAATGGACAGAAAATTTAAATCAATTTTTGGCACAAAATTTGAATTTAATTTCATTTAAAATTCAAATAAATTTTGTCTAAAAAATTAATATTAGAACCGACCTGACCCACAACCGGACGGACGGCGGCGGTGGCGCGTGTGTGGTGGTTTGGGCTAAGGTTTACTTTGTTCATAACTCCTCCCTTCTACAAACTTGGGGTGCCCCTTGGGGCCCAACCCAAGTGTTGTAGGCTAGAGCTTATATATTCAACAAAACTCTCTTAAAGTTTCAATGTAGGACAAGTCTCACAAGGAAACCCACATTTAAAACTTAAATGTTCGATTCCATGAACCCGAAAACGACGTCAATTTCCCATTCACTCATAAATGGTATTGACGTACTGTCTTTACCGCGCGACTTGCCATGTGGCAAGGAACACATCACCTCTTCGGACCCACCCCAAAAGACGTTTGGGGCCCACTCAATTTTGGGCTCAAAGTTGGCTCAAAATAAGCCTTATATAAACCAATTTTCCAATAGTATCTTGAGAGACAGACGTCGAACAACTTCTAGCACCCAACCGATGAGGCAGCGAATCTGTTTTAAGGACACTGTCTAGTATAGGCTTTAGTTTGCCTTCTGTTGCTATTTTATTTTATGTATTTCTATTCTTCTACTTGTAATTTCTACCATGATGTTGTAGTTTATAATTGCAAATATAAAAAATGAATTTATTTGTTTTATGTGATCCCACAATTTATACAACAAACTTAAAACAGATTCAATAGTTTTCATGAAATTGGACAAATATATTCATCATAATTTGCTAGATTAATTTTCTCTGCTACCGAAATTTTTGAGTATCAATCAGAGTTGTACCATATAGATAAGCCCACTGTCTTGCATGACTAGTAAAATTAATAATAAACGTAGTGTCCAGAATTGGTTTGGTAATGCTATCGTTGCTTTGTTCTCTGGTGCATCATAGTATTAATGTGTTTTATGGATGAAAGGCTACCGTTGCATGCTTCGGATGTGGGTTAAGAAAAAAAAAGGGGGGGGGGGGGGGAGATGTCAAATTGTAGTCTACTGTTGCTGCCGTGATATTCTTGCCTTGAAAGTCAAAATTAGTCTACTAAATAATTTGTTGTACACACTGCTTCTATTGAAAACAAATAGGAAATAATTTTATGTACCTCCAATGCATAAGAGCACTGTTTCAGTATGGTTATTTTCTGGGCAAATGGTCTACTCTTTTTTTTTTTTTTTTTTTTTTGGGTTTTTTTGAAATACATGATCTTGCAATATTATCTTCTAATTGTTTAGTTTAATTAGAATGCTCTAGCATGATTTGCATACTTAATTGTTTTAGTATGATTTTATTTTATGAGTATGGTTCATAATTCCCTATCATGATTTGCATGACTTTTAATTTTATAATATAATTTGCATATGCTTATGGGTGTTGCAAGTTTTGACATGTTAAATATTTTTCTAGTTTTGATTTGTTACATGCTTATTTTTCCTAGAATATTTGTATGATTTTAATTGCTAGAGTCATTTGCATGATTAGTGTAAATTAAATTTTTTGTAACTCTAGCCTATTAATTTTGTAGTTTAAGGTTTTGGAGTTATTAAGTTTGTGTAACTTGTCTATATTTATTTGCATAATTATTGTGTAATAATTTGATATATATTATTCATGGCTATTAACTTTTAATTTAATTCAGAAGTTATAAGTTTTTTTTTTTTTAAAAAAATTATTTCTGTAACTCATCTAGCCTTTTAATTCATTAGTTAATTTTTATTAATTAGTTTGCTAGATGGTTTCAATTAATTTATTTTACTTTTTGCCTAGATTATTTGGATTGTATTTTATTTATTTATTTTTGGTTTTTTGCTAACTCTCTCTATAGGAATACCTATGCGAAAGGAATTGGAAAACAAATATAAAACCAAACGAATAGATTTGGGTTGTGCAAACAAAATTTTGAACTACTAACTTTTGTGTTGAATAGGAATACCTAAGCATGAAAATTTTTGGACTATATGATTGATATTGTTTTGCTTGAGATTTTGTTATGATTTTTTTTACCATTATGTAGAAGCAAGTTTTATTTACTTGTAATTGTTGTAACAATTTTTTACATTACTTGTAATTTTGGTTAGTAATTTTTAAATTGCTTGTAAGTGTTGGACTTTAGTTTGTTTTAACCTAGTTCATCCCTTGGAAAACTTAATTCTAAAAATTGTTTCTCACAGACTTAGAGTCAACATGCTCTTGAAAGTTTTGTCAAAAGGTTAACTGGGTTTTAAGTAGGACCGATGTGACCCCTCTCCAGTCTTCCTGGGAATATTCTTGACTATGTCCGATTCTAGGTTAAGTGGTGAGACTAATTTTGTATTAAATTTCCCAACTGTGAAATTTTTTAGTGTTAAGTTTAATTTCTGGAAACACAAAAAGTGAAATTCTGTTATATTTTTCAGAAATGACAACTTTCACTGATGCTACTACTGTTGCTGCTAATGTTGGTGAGGATCTGAACCCTAGGGCAACTGGCTTGCCAACCCCTATTGCTGTGACCTTTGTGATCAACCCAATTGTTGTGACCTCTGTGGTCAATCCTGTTGTTGCTCTTACTGTTCTGGGAGGCCCACTCAACCATCATGAGCGCCTAGAGAAGTTCACGGGAGTGAATTTCAAGAGGTGGCAGCAAAAGATATTGTTCTACCTTACTACTCTAAGCCTTGTGAGGTTTTTGAGTGAAGATCCACCAGCCGTGGAAGAGAATGAGCATGACAAGAAGAAGCTCATGGCTTTAGATGCTTGGAAGCAGTCAGACTTCCTTTGTCGAAACTATATTCTGAATGGCTTGGCAGATTCACTTTTCAACATGTTTTATGCCAAGAAGTCGGCAAAGGAGCTATGGGATGTTTTGGACAAGAAGTACAAGATCGAGGATGTTGGGGCAAAGAAATTTGTCGTTGGTCGGGTTCTAGACTTCAAGATGGTGCACTCAAAAATCGTCATTTGTCAAGTCCAAGAATTCCAAGTAATTTTGCACGAGATTCATGCAAAGGGAATGTTCCTGAGTGAATCATTCCAAGCAACTGCGTTGATTGAGAAGTTGCGTAATGGCTGGAAAGACTTCAAGAACTACTTGAAGCATAAGCGAAAGGAGATGACAGTCGAAGACTCGTTGTCAAGCTCCGTATTGAAGAAGACAACAGAAAGAAATGATGGAGTACCTCTACAATGAAAGCAAACGTGGTTGAGCATGGCCAGTCCTCAAGAGTGAAGAAAAAACCACCAACAGGTAAAAGCTCAATGTTGGAGGCGAGAGGCGGTGTCTCCAACAGGCTGGTCTACAAGCTGCAGGAACCTACTTTTAAGTTCAATGGAAAGTACTTCAACTGTGGAAGCGATGGGCATCAAGCAGTTGATTGCCGCAAGAAGAAGAAGCCTTACAAGAAGTATCCTCCACTGAACAAAAGTCTGGCTCATATGGCTGAAATGGAGGATCTCTCACAAGATGTGGATGACATGCATCTAGCAGCTGTCATCACTGAAATGAACATGGTGGGCTCTAACCCAAAGGAATGGTTGGTGGACACTATTGCCACTCGCCATATATGTGCGGAAAAGAAAATGTTCGCAACCTTCAAACCAGTTTCAAACGGTGAGAAGTTGTTCATGGGGAATTATGTCACCTCAACTGTTGAGGGAAATGGCAAGGTGGTCCTGAAGATGACTTCAGCCAAAGAGCTGACTCTGAACGATGTCCTATTTGTGTTGAACATTCGTAAGAACCTTATCCCAGGGTCGCTCTTGAGTAAGCATGGCTTCCGCATGGTGCTTGAGGCTAATAAGGTCGTGTTGACTAACAACAAGGTTTATGTGGGGAAAGGGTATATGTAGGGCGGTATGTTTAAGCTCAATGTAATGACTCTTGTTTTGAAAATTAATGAGAAAGCTTCTTCTTCTGCTTATATGCTTGAGTCTCCTAATTTATGGCACAGTAGACTAGGTCATGCAAATTTTGACTCTTTGTGTACATTAATCAAATTAAATCACATACCATCTTTTAAGATTAATCCAAATCACAAGTGCGAAACTTGTGTAGAAGCAAAATTGGCAAGGACTTCGTTTCATTCTATTGAAAGAAGTACTCAGCCTTTGAATTTAGTGCATAGTGATGTGTGTGACTTGAAAGTCGTACAATCACATGGTAGCAACAAGTACTTCATCACTGTTGTTGATGATTGCACTAAACACTGTTATGCATATTTGCTTAAAAGCAAAGATAAGGCGATTGATAAATTTATTCTTTTCAAGAATGAAGTTGAGAATTAATTAAGCCGAAAGATTAAGGCTTTAAGAAGTGAGTGTGTTGGTGAGTATGAATCCCCGTTTGCTGAGCTTTGTGCTCAATTTGGGATTATTCACAAAGCACAGTGCCTTATTCCCCTCAATCAAATGGTGTTGCTGAGCGGAAAATAAGACGTTAAATGAAATGATGAATGCCATGTTGATCAGTTCTAGGTTGCCACAGAACTTGTGGGGGGAAGCAATTCTCTCAGCAAATTACATTCTTAATAGAATACCTCGAAAGAATGTAGACAAGACTCCATATGAGTTATGGAAAGGCCACAAGCCTTTAGATAAATACCTATGAATGTGGGGATGTCTTGCAAAAGTGGCAGTGCCTACACCCAAGCAGGTTCAGATAGAACCGAAGTCAGTGGATTGTATATTCATTGGATATGCACATAATAGCAGTGCATATCGATTTCTTGTGTTTAAATTTGTTATTCCAGATATACACTAGAATATTATCATGTAATCAAGAAATACATCTTTCTTTGAGGATGTATTTCCTCATCATCTCCAAGAAGGGGCTCCAAGTTGCATGAAAGAAGTTAAAGATGACTATGATCACACAGATAATCACATAGATGATCATGTGGATGATCAAGTCAATGATCAAGCTGAGGAAGTAAATGAGCCAAAAAGGAGTAAGAGGGCTAGGACTGCAAAGTCCTTTGGTCCGAACTTCTTGACTTATATGTTAGAGGGAGAACCTCGAACTTTCCATGAAGTTGTGACTTCACCTGAAAGTCCTTTGTGGAAAGAAGCAATCAAAAGTGAGACTGACTCCATGTTACAGAACCATACTTCGGAGTTGGTTGATCTACCCCCAGGCAATAAGGCCTTGAGAAGAAAGTGGATCTTTAGAAGAAAGATGAAAGCGGATGGATCAATTCATAAGTATAAAGCTAGGCTAGTTATCAAAGGATATAGGCAGCAAGAAGGCCTGGATTACTTTGATACGTATTCACCTAAGATAAGGATTACATCCATTCGCATGGTGATTGCTATAGCAGCTTTATGTGGTCAGGAGATATATCAGATGAATGTAAACACAGCTTTCTTAAATGGAGATTCAGATGAAGAAATCTACATGGAGCAACCCGAGAGGTTTTCAGCTCCAAGACAAAATAAGAAAGTCTGTAAACTTGTGAAATCATTATATGGTTTGAAGCAAGCTCCCAAGCAATGGTATAAGAAGTTTAACAACGCTATGTTGTCAAATAGGTTCAAAATCAATAAGTGTGACAAACACGTATATGTTAAAAACACTGACAGAGGTTACGTCATTTTGTGTCTAGACATAGATGATAGACTCCTTGTTGGTAGTAATGAAGAAATGATTCGAACTACCAAGAGATTGTTAAACTCTAAGTTTGACATGAAAGATATGGGCCTTGCAGATGTAAGTCTGGGTGTTAAGATTACCAAAACATCTGATAGTATTGTATTTTCTCAATCTTACTATGTTGAGAAGATACTTGAGTAATTTGGCAAATCAGATACAAGTGTGTCTAGGACACCGGTAGACGTGAGTTTACATTTGACCAAGAATAATGGTGAGAGTGTTTCTCAGCTAGAATATTCTCGAGTCATCGGAAGTTTGATGTATCTGATGAACTGTACAAGGCTGGATATAGCCTACTTTATTAGCAGGCTTAGTAGATACACACGTAATTCAAATGCTACTCATTGAAGGGGCATTATGCGAGTGTTAGGTTATCTATGCTAGACCCTAGGTTATGAGCTGCATTATACCAGATACCCAGTGGTATTAAAAGGGTATAGAGACGCTAATTGGATATCTGATATAAAGACTCCAAATCCACTAGTGGTTAAGTGTTTGCCCTTGGAGGGGCAACCGTGTCATGGAAATCTTCCAAGCAAACATGTATATCGAGATCAACGATGGAATTTGAGTTTATTGTTTTGGATAAAGCAACTGAAGAAGCTAAATGGCTTCGCCAATTCGTTGAGGATATTACATGTTGGTCGAGACATGTGCCGGCCATCTGTATTCATTGTGATAGCCAATCGGTGATTGGACGGGCACAGAGTAATATGTATAATGAAAAGTCTAGACATATTTGTCGTAGATATAATTCCATACGACAACTACTCTTGAACGGAGTTGTCATTTTAGACTTTGTAAAGTCTCAAAACAACATTGTGGGTCCACTAACCAAAGGGTTAAATTGAGTGTCAGCAGAGAAATCGTCAAAAGGAATGGGGTTAAGGCCTTTAGTGTAAGGCGTTACCGGAATGGAAACCGAACCTAGTTGATTGGAGATCCCAAGATCTAGGTTCAATGGGACAACCTAATTGCGTGTAATGGTGGTATGTCACTGAGGAGGTTAAACCTCCATCCATTCTTTTTATTAGTGATCCCTGCAAGTATAGAGATTAAGCTGAGCTTTTAATGATTCTAGTGGGTTGAGATGTTGAGCTAAGTATAGCAGGATACTCAAGTAGAGTCACCTATGGAAGTGTGAAATGGGGCCGCTTCTATAAGAATTGACAGGGCCTAATTCTTTAAACTACTCACTAAACCAGGTTAGTGTTCCAGGGCCAAACTGGACACAACAGTGAGAACAAAACAATGGTTAGAGTAATTTCTGTGTGAGGTCTGTTGTCTTGGTTTACATAAACGGCAGAACAGTTCAAGACTTCGTGTTCACTGGACAGCCAGTAAATCCAATAGATTTCACAAGGAGGGGTTCAAAGCCAAAAGCTACCTTTTCTGATGCCGGGTTATTTCGTTGCACTCTCTCATAGTCTTTGTTGTTGAGCGTTGTCCGTTTGTTGTTATTCGGTCAATTTTTATTCATGTGGGGGATTGTTGAAAAAATAATAATTTTTTGGTGATTTTAATGCAATATTAAAGTGGGTGCCAATCCTCATTTGAGGTGGAGTAAGGTGGGTTTAGATTCTTTGTAGTGAGATCTTTACACCACAAAAAGAGTGACCAAAAACCATTGAGATTTGAATGAGAAATTGACTCATTAAGTTGGCCTCATGAAAGAGGTGTTGGGAAAGGTTTAAAACCTTGTATCCCACATTGATTGTAGAGGAGAGCATTGATGGGTATTTAAATCTAATTTTTTGCCTAAGGGTGTAAACCCTTTGGGGCATCCAAATTTTCTGAAAGAAGGGAGTTGTGGATGCTTCAAGGATGGACTTGGGCCAAGACTATAGTCCAAATTGGTTATGCAAAAATTGCCACACGCGCGTGCGCCGGCAAGCCGGACCAGATCGGGCCAGGTTTGGGTCCGTAGGTCGTGGATCTTGGGACTTGGGCTTGGACTTGAGGCTTAAGGCTTGGATTGAGTGTGGGGGTTAGGCTTGACCCACCCATCGTAATCTTTTTGGGCTGCAGAATTATACACATTCACATGTGTATAATACTATGTAACTCCTCTATAATGGTGATGGTTTAATCCATTAGTTTTGCAGCATTTGTTCATCAGCTTTGCAGATTAATTCTCAAAATTAAATCTTGCATTTGCTGCAGGAGGCTCTTCCTCTCTCCTCCTTCATGTGTATAAAAGGAGACCCTTCTCCTTTAGTTTTCTACCCAGAAATTTTGCTCCTCTTTGTCTTCCAAAGTTTGCTCCAGTTTTTATATTTTTCTTGTGAAAGAGTGCTGCAAAATTCTGTTCGCCGAAGCTACTTAGTTGGTGCATTGCTGTAGCTGATCCAACCGTCGCATCTTGAAAGACAGACGTCGAACAACCTCCAGTACCCAACCAGTGAGGTGGCGAATCTATTATAAGGACACTGTCTAATGCAGGTTTCGGTTTATCTTCTGTTACTATTTTATTTTATATATTCCTGTTCTTCTACTTGTAATTTCTACCATGATGTTGTAGTCTACAATTGCAAATATAAAATATAAATTTGTTTGTTCTATATGATCTCGCAATTTACACAACAGTCTTCTTGTCTTACACATAATATTGCTTGTACAGCAAGATCTTAAAACAAGACGCAAAACAAGGGACACAAACCAAGATCAAATCACTACTTACAATTCTATGAAATTTATAATCAAATCACATCGAATCAAAAAAATGTTATTCAGTATGATTTGGAGTTACTATTTTATAAATATTTGTCATCAACTTGCTCAAACATCAAGTAATGTGTCATCATTTTATAAACAAAATTATTTAAATGATTATATAGAACTAAATCTACCATTACACAAATAGAACTAAATCTACCATCACACAATAACATATTTGCAATGTATAATTACATACTTGCAAGAGCATAGCGTTAACAACTTATAAATATATATGAAATATTAATAAGATACTCAAGTGTCTACCATAAATAACAAATTATATATATATATATATATATATAAACAGTCCGGTTCATTCTAAATCAGAATCATAACTATAAAACTATGAACTAAATCGTATTCACCTATTTTAATAACTAGGACCAAATTGTGCAATAATAAAACCAAACCAAACACAATTTAGTCGGGATAGGACCAGTTGGCAATTTTTCGTTGTTTTTCTCAGCCAAACAGAATGTCCGATTCCATCGCTCACGATCATTTTCTGTTATATTTTTACCTGCTGCTATTTTTATGCAGAGAGTGAAATGAAGAATGTTATGGAATTAAAGCAGTACAGATTCAATGAGAAGCCATTCCATTAAGGCTGATATTACTCAACTAACTTTGATTTTTCAAAACAGAACTGTTTGTGTAGTATTTACAGAGTTGGATTCACAAAAACAAATGACAATGACATCATCTTCTAGTCATATTGTCACCAATGAAACCGCACCGAAATTGGGTGTTTGCAATGATTCCATTTTCTCCTGCTTGGGAACCTGAAAAAGGTTGAATAACAAAATTAATTATTGGACACATCAAACAGTTGAGACCCTGCAAGATCAGCAAAAGACCGGAAGCAATGCTTCTGAACCTGAAACAAAGAAATCAAGTGATGGGAGACCAGAAAAAGGTTGAAAATGCACACCCTAACCCTATAGGTACCTGAGTTACTTCATTCTAATCCTCTTCAAGGGGCTGACATCTTCTGAGCATTGCTTTCTCTTCAGTCCAAAACCATCACATTTGTTGATTTCATTGTCCCAGTCAATATTTCCTGAAAAATCAAGCTTAAATGACTCAGTAGTTATAAAGTTGAAATTTTGTTCAGTAAATTATAAAATTATAATTATTGTGCGTAATGAGAAAGCATCTCTTGCACCGTCATGCATATTTGAACTGGTTGTTTGCTGTTCAAGAATTCTTGTTTAGGCAGTTCATACAACAAAACATATAAGAATTTCATTCTATATATCAAATAAGCATATAATAATCATATGGTATAGCAAGAAATTGTGGGAAAAGGCAGAAAGTACAAACCAACAAAGTAAAATTTAGGAATCTCAAAATTCGACGACATATTTGTCACCTCAAATTAGTGGCATTACCTGAGCAGCTTTCCTTTCGCCTTTTCTTATTGAGAAAGATAGTATCTTCAAGTCGTGGCCTCGTGTTTACACTGCTACTCTGGTGTTCAATTGCATAGCAAATCCCATTTTCTACATCTGCTGGGTCATGTGCTCCTGGAAAATCACAGCTCAGTTTCAAAGGAGGGAAAACACATCTGAATAGAGGAGCAACATAACAATATATAATATAGCGTTGTGAGATCCTATATAGTGGGCCGAGTGTAGTAAGAATATATAGTGTGTGCATGTGCAATTATACAGCAGCTGGTGTGTATAACTTGCTGTTGTATAGCTGCTATTTCTGGAACTCATGTATCTGTATATCTTGGGCAGAGTCTGTTAATTTCGGGAAGTTGGCAGCAAGGAGGGATGGCTGCTTTAGGCGCCTCAAGTGTGAAGAAAGCTTTTATTTAAATTGTATGTATCTGTTGAATCTGATATACTATGGTAATGTTGTTTGGGTGATATTTTGGAGATCTTTTGTTGGTTTACCCTTACGGACCGTGTAAGGGACAGTCCTTTTTTGTATCAGCTTTTTGAGCCTATGAAATGTGTTCATGGTCCACATACTGTTTGTATGGGGAGCCTGAACATAATTAAGGAATCAAAATATGTTTTGGAGATTGAATTTAGTCTGTCTATCTATGTTATAATTCTAATTTAATTGTTTGGTATCTTTATCCATCCAGATAATAGCTTTGGATTTTCTAGGTTTTCTACTTGTTTTTGCTAGTTGTAGCCTATGAAGCACGGACACCTCTCCGAGGGCTCCGTACCAGTGTCGGACACGGACACGCGTCAGACACGCGGTTGACACGTAGCAGAGAGTGTCCCATTTTTTTTTTTTTTAATTTTTTTACATCCGGACTTTTTTTTTTTTTTTTTTTACATCTGGACACGTTGTGGACACGTTTGGACACTTTGGGGACATGTTCGGACACTTTGGGGACACGTTCGGGGGTAACTTCATAATTCATAAAACTTTTTTTGGGGTCGATTTGTAAAAAACAAAAATAGAGCAATATCTGCTTAATTCGATTAGAACAGAAGAGAAAGGGCGAACAGAAGAGAAAGGGAGAGAAAGAGAAGACATGGTCACTTTTCAGTGGTCGCTCGTCGCTCGTCGTAGATCGTCGCTCGTCGTCGCAGCTCGTCGCTCGTCACTCGTCGTCGCTCGTCGGTCCTCGTAGCTCGTCTCGTCGTCACTCGTTGAGGTACGCTGCTCTTCTCCATTCTTCTTCTTCTTCGTTCTTCGATCTTCTTCTTCTTCATCCTTCTTCTCCGATCTCTCTCTCTCAGTCACTCTCTCTCTCTCTCTCTCTCCCTCTCAGTCTGATTTTATTTGTTCTCGTATTTTTTTTTCTTTTATATGCTGAGTGTATAGATATATATTATATACTAATAAATATACATATATATTTATATACTAATATAGATATAGATTTGACCAAAAAAAAAATCTTTTTTTTCCTCTTTTCTATTTTTTCTATTTTTTAGATATTATTATTTGCTTAAATAAATTATTTTTATTTATAGCAAAATTTTAATTTGTGAATAATATTTGATATTAAAATAAATAAATAATATATATATTTTTTAATTGTACATATAATAAATAAATAAAATTATATATATTGAACGTGTCCCTAGCGTGTCGTGTCCCCTATTTTTTGAAAATTTGCGTTTTCCCGTGTCTGTGTCATGTCCCGTGTCCGTGTCCGTGCATCATAGGTTGTAGCTGTTTTGTCTCAGCTTGTTCTGTGTTTGGCTGGCCTTTTTAGGCTGTTTTAGGTTGCTTGTATAGTTAGGTTTAGGGCCTGGGGCATGCCTCTTGTATTTGTGTATATCTTCTGTTTTTATTTTAGGACTTATTCGACCCAAAAAAAAAAATAACAATATGCAATAATGATAATTCTCACAATTTTTCCAAACTTGGTAGCAATGATATTAATTATGGTATTGAGTATAGGTTGCCTTGTGGAAGCCTAACTCAGGAAGCATGGTTACATGAAAATGGGTGTGTTTAGGTTTGATACGTATCAGACACCGGCACGACACAACGTGCACATGGGGTCCAAGTGTCAGACACGCAACGTGTCAATGTTTATTTATTTTCAAGAGGACACTTCATGGGCACACGTGTCGTGTGTTTAGATACACCTTAGGCCACTTTTATGTTTTTTTTTTTTTTTTAACTTTTAGAAATTTGATTTGGGGTCAGTGAAATATATGGAAAGAAAGAGAAGAAATTTTTTTTAAAAAAATAACAATAACACTACACCTACATATAGATTGATTTTTTTTTTTTTTTATCTTTATTCCCTAAATATATATTCATATAGCAAATAAAAAAATATATATAGCTGTTACCGTATCCCAGCCAGACAGTTATTTCAAAGTAGTGATGTTGCAGCAACATGCCAGACAGTTTTTTGATGTCCAAACTATTTTTCGATTAGCATAGTTACAGACTACAGTCCGTTCAATAAAGGCATAACCCATAAACATTAAAGAAAAGGCCAAAATGAATAGTTACATATTTGATGGGTAATTAAAGTGACATGTAAAATATTAAAGACCTTCAGTTTCAGCCAAGACATACCTAAGCTAACCCTTCCAAGTGGGGATACGCAGGTGGATATATTGGTTATATCTGTACCGCTGCCATCACTTACTCTCTCAGTTCCACAAGTCCTCATACCTTCCTCCCTATAATGGTCAGATTCAAATCAAGTCTGGTAGAATCTGATTCGAACCGATTAATCATTAATCCAAATCCAAATATGATAATGAACAATCTAATCCGAATCTGCTTGACATGGGCACGCAATTCTTAAATCTTACCCAACCCTTTTTTTTTCCTTACTAGTATTATTATTATTATTTAGATTAAAATATTTAGCCACACCTAGACAGCCATTAATACATGCCAAAACACAAAGCAACAAAGTTAGACTCTAATATATAGCTTTCATGTTGACTGTTAAGTTGAAGAATTAAAAAAAAAAATAATAAATCAACAAAGTTGGACTCTCCTATACCTTATAAGTTATATTTTCCTGCTAGGGTATAGGTTTCAATTGTAATCAGATTCAGATTCAGATTCAGATTTGGATTGAATTGGATTTATTAAAATCATTTATGCAGACTCAGATATAATTGGGTAATCAAATTTGGAATTAAATGAAAGGATTGGATCTTTCAGTTTGGATTTGGGTGAAACCAGATCATCATGTCTTGTCATTTCTCTATCATGTTCTTACCACCAACATTACATTTCTCGTTTTATGTTTCAAGACCACAGCGAAGTAGAGGATTTCTTTCGAAATTTCCAAAATGAAGAGAAACAATGCATCTAAGATGGTGCTATACAAGAACGTGGTTACAACAACAAAACAATAAACAATAACAAGAGAACAAACAGACACACAAAAACAAGATATATGTGGTTTGGCGAGATGCCTATGTCTGCACCGGAAACAATCAAAATCCACTAATAAGGATTACAAGAACACTCCGCAACTCTCTTTCTGTTACACTCTGCCTCCGTAAAAGGCCCTTTACACAGTAAATACAAGACACCTCTCAGCGGATTTGTGCTAGGAAGCAATAACAGTAGATAATGTTGGAATACAAAAACAAGAAGAGTACTAGAACACGCTCAAGAACACAAATTAAACGATTTCTTTAATTCCACAGGTCAAGAAATCAGCTCAAGGAAAAAGAAAACACCGAATCAACCATGCTTTTCTTGTTTTTTAGTTGCTAAAAAAAATAAATAAAAATTAGCAACTCAACTGAATCAAGTAACTGTCCTAGAGCTAGTCTCACAAAACTGGAGGATTCTGATTTTTCTTGAATCAGAACATCGCAAGTTTGATTCAGTCTCCCAAATTTCTTTCTTTTTCCTAGAGTTTCTTGCACAAATTTATTTCCAGAATCGATAGAAGAACCAGTACTTCATATTTACCTAAATTAATAATTGATTGAGTAGTTACAACTTCAAAACTAAATACTTGTCCAAACAAAACAGAAGAGAACAGAACAGAGGCAACAAATTTAGGTTGAAGAATTCCAATTTTGTTTTTACATTTTTGCAATGTTAAAAAGTTTCTCAGTAACCAAACATAAGAAAGAAAATAGATAGGTAGGACTTTACGCTTGGTTGGGAGTTTGGAGAGGCGGCCGTGGACGATGAGGGGGTCGGAGTCGGTGGCTCCGGTGGACAAACCACGTGAGGAGAAGAAAGAGAGAAGGGACTTCCACGTGACCGATGAGGCAATGAGATCGACCCCTCTGCTTACGAAGTGGCCGTTGAGCTTCAAGGTCCAGGGGTCGAGCCCGAAGGTCCGAGCTATGGAGCCAAGGTCAAGCCTCTCATCATCCCAAACCACAAATGGCACCACCGCTTTTTTTGATAGAGATGGGCACAACAGCTTCACGCTTCTTTTTCTCTCTCCCCCCGACATCTTTCTCTCTCTCTCTCTCTCTCTCTCTCTCTCCAGCAATCTCCCTTATCTTTCTCTCTCTCTGCTTGTCTCTGTTTTCCTTCAAAGTTCCAACGGCTTCTGGAAGAGTCTTGAGGTGCCAGCTCCAAAAATAGGGTAAAATACTCTTTACCAGCCCAATGTTTGAAGAAATTTGAGTCACAAAGTGGTGTTTGGAAACTTGGATTCGGGATTTGGGTTTTGAAACTTGGATTTTGGATTTTTTTTTTTTTTTTGATTTTTTCTATTACAAGACAAAAGTTTTATAAAATCAAAAAAATTAAATACAAACAAAATCTCACATTCAATTCTATAATTTAATTTTTTCTTTCATAAATATCACATCCAACAACAAAAAATTTTATTATCTTCCCAAATGTAAAAAAAAAATTCTCCAATAATATCTTACAACTAAAAAAAACTACATAAAACTCACTTCTCAAACACCTACAAAGTATTCCTTTGGGAAGGGATTGATTTTTTACCTTTTTGACTTTTTAGTTATTTTAGTTTGTGGTTAAAAAATTTTATTTAGAAATTTTTTTTAATTTTTTTGACTTTTTGTGAGAGAAATAATATAATGATTATGTGTTAGATGTGATATTTTGTCTTATTGAGCTAAAAAGCCTATTTTAGGATGTTTTAGGAAGTTGGTAAAAAGTTAATTTTGTGACTTTTTTAACTTATTTTGTCTTTTTGTGGATAAGTTATGTGAGAGGTGATGTGACCCAAAATAGGTAAAAAGTTGAAAGCTCGCTTTTTACTAGCTTCCCAAAAGACTCCTTTATTTTTTTGTGACTATTTTAGCAAAAAAAGCCCCAACTTT
Source organism: Camellia sinensis (assembly GCF_004153795.1). Taxonomy (NCBI): domain Eukaryota; kingdom Viridiplantae; phylum Streptophyta; class Magnoliopsida; order Ericales; family Theaceae; genus Camellia; species Camellia sinensis. Next base: position 772,196 of record NW_021027863.1, on the reverse strand, counting down.
TACTTTCCAAACAAAGGCTAACAAAACTTAAATCAATGGCATATTAATAAGTTAACGAACTATGATTTACCATTTTTACAATTTGATAATGAGTAATATTAGAAATTATGAAAAAAATATTATGAAATATTTTATAAAAATTTTCATTCTTTAATTAGTGTATAGTGTTTTATTGTATTTGTAATATAATAGTGGAGAATCTTTCATGATATTTTTTTTTATAATTTCTAACATTACTCTTTGATAATATAAATATTAAATTAGTCAAGTTAAAATGTATTTATATAATACAAATTAACACCAATAATACGTCAAATTAGAAGGAAGTTTTGATCAAAACTTTCTCCTACAACGACAATAAATAATATAGAGGGTTGCTACTTACACCTACCTTATTTTTTTGAACCCTTTCTTTTTCATTTTTTTAATTTCAATTTTGTCCAAAAATAAAATTCCATTTCTATCCTCATCTCTAACCCTCTAGCCCTAATTTTCAAAACCCTAACCCTAATTCTATCACATCCGGCAGCTGCCGTTCACCATCCTCACCTCCAACGCCACCCGGCTAGCCAACCACTGCCATTATCGCAACATTACTATCTTTAGAACATTGTTGTCATCCCCAACCACCGCCATGGACCAACGCCAGAAAACCTCGCACAAAGCTCCGAAACTGTAGCTGGACATTTGAGTCATGATGATGCCCACAACCAAAAGCACCAACCTAGATCATAGAAAATCACTATTCTAGATTGAAAATACCAGCAAAACAAAAGAGACAACAAATCTAAACATCAGATTGGGTACAAATCGAATAACAACAACATCACGATAAGGCTAGAGTAACCCTGTGACGGCGCCACTCGTAACCGGAAAGACACCAACACAAATCTTGGAGATTAGTGAACCGAAGCCAATAACGGACAACCATCCACCGTAAATCGTAATCAAATGTAAGGAAACCCATCCAGAGAGACGTCCACTAGCAAATCGAAAAATTCTAATTGCAAACACATGGAAACCCAACAACTTTCATTATTGAATATCAGTAACAGACAACCTCATCCACTAGATGATGGACAACGGTAGTGGGTTGGTCGCCAGTCTGTTCTAGACGACAACAACGGGTTGGTTACTGGAGATAGAGATGGCGGAGGAGGGTGTGGCCAGAGCTGGTAGTGGTTGGGTTAGGAGGGTGGGTTAGGTAGATGATATTGTTAGAATTAAGGTGAAGGTTTAAAGAGAAAATAAAGGGGACTCATTTAGCTAGGTAGGGGTTCAAAAAAATGGAGGACCAAAGAAAAAAGGTAAGGGTATATAGCAACCCTCATAATATAATGCAATTTTACCTAAGTGACCCTAGATATATGTGGAGAGATATATGGTTCATAATAGAAGAAAGCGTTTCGCCTTTGTTAGAAACCAAAGCCCTCTCATAAAAACCTTATTCAAGCCTCTTTTGAGAAGTGTAAAAAAAAAAAAATAAATAAAAAATTCACCTTTTTGGCTTTGGTTTATTTGGATCATATCATCTCTCTATTTTTGGCACGTCTTTCTGTAATAAACAAAAAAGTCATATAACGATTCTGGTTTAGATCCGACTTATTTGTTGCTTTTCGGTCTGAGAACCCATATATTTAGCTGTTGTCCATTTCATTTCCATCTTGTTGCGTGTTGATTTTGTCTATTAAGAGTTTTGATTACATTTGAAACAGATTGGAAAGTTAGTTTTTTAAAGAGTTGTTGCCTAGATTTTGGTTTGTTCGCTCAAGCGACCATTCATGAGCTCGAGCGATCTTTTACAGTTCGTAAAACTGTTGAGGGTTTGATATCTTCACTCGAGTGGTATTTCTTGCGCTCGAGCGATCTTTTGTAGGTTTCAACTATTGGGAGGGAGTCATTGTGAGCTCGAGCGGTGGTTTTGGTCGCTCGAGCGACCATTTCTGTGCTCGAGCGGTCTATGCATATATCAGTCCGAAAAGAAGCTATTCTCAATCACTTTTTCATCTCCTTCTCTCTCTAAACATTCCAAAACCCTAGATCCATGTACACACTCTCTCTAGTTGTCATTTCTAGCCCCAAATACTCTCAATCCATGGGTTTCCTTACCCTAAAAAGTTGAGCATGTCAAGGGCTTCATTTTAATCTGAGCATTTCGTGTTTTTGACTCTGTCAAGTTTTACCCATCGTTTCTTCGTGTCTTCAACTTTGAGATATGAATTTCTTTGACTCTTTTATATGATTTTTAGCTTAGTTATTTTATTTATTTATTATTTATTTTTAAAGGGGTATTGATTTGGGAAATTTTGGAAAAGCCTAGGGTTTGGATTTGAAATCAAAAGAGGGGTTTTCCAAATGGATTCTTGAAAATGGTTGTGGGATGTATTTATGAGTGAGATATGTTAAAATGGTGTATGTTTCTTCTTGAAATTGATTTGGTAAAACAAAGGGGGTTTTGTCTTAGATTTTTGGATATTTGGAATTGTAAAGGGAAAATGAAAAATGATATTGGGTATCGTGAAATTGGAACAATGTTTATTTTGATGATGATGGCGGAGTTAAATATGTAGTATCACTCCCATTATAATTGATAAAATTGTATCCTTGATTGGAAATTATCTATTGAATAGAAACATATGTTTTGAGCTATTGGTGGAAGATAGTATTGATTGTTGTAGACATTAAACGAGAATTATGTTGAATTGAAACTAATTTCTTATACATTGTGCATTGAGCATCATTTCTTATTGAACATTGTAAATGTATTAATTTTGAGAAAAATGGGTGAATATCGTGGTGAATCTGGTTAGGGGGTGTGGTTGTGGTTTTATTATGTTGGCTGGTGTATCCGGTGAAAGTCTAGAAACCCGAGCAGTTAGGTGTCGATCCTTTTGATTAGTATCCGTAAAATGGTTTCGGTAGTGCTTATATAACCTACTGGCAGAAACGTACTTAGAGATTTCCAGTGTGTTATATCCACTGCCCTCTTTTTTGATATAAAAGGGTTATTTTCATGAATTGATTTATAATCTAGCATTACATTATTTTGAGATGGAAAACGAGAAATGTTTGACAAATGGCATGTATGTGCATTCACTTTATAATTTTGATAAGATTCATATATTGTGTTAGAGTATCTTTACTGGGCTATGGCTCACCCTAGCTTAAGGCTTCATTTATGTTTTCTTAATGTAATTATTTTTGTTTAAGCCCAAGGCTTTACTTGTATTGAGTTTAAACTCATTTTGTTGTAACCACGCATCGTCTTAAAAAGTTGTAATTATTAAGGCATTTCATTGCTTGGTTTTATTTCCTTTTTTTATTCTTGTATCCATGTGTAATTATTAAGGCATTTCATTACTTGGTTTTATTTCTCTTTTTATTCTTGTATCCATGCCATATGCTATAGATTTAGAATCTAGGATTGGTGAATATATATTGCATATGCCACTTTTTATAATGATCAAAGATATAATGAATAGAAGTTATGAGATTATTAAATCAATCGCAGCACTAATATGAGGCAAGATAATGTTAATTATTTTAGGGCGCCACAAGTCAGCTTTTTTTGCATTTCCAAAATAACCCTCTATGATAACCCAACTTGTACTATGCTTAATTATGTATATAATTATGTGTTTGATATGAAATTACAAGTTTAAGTATGGGAAATATGTGAATTTGGAAAAATATCTGTTGAAAGTAAGAATATATATTGCAATTGAAACTTTAAACTGAAATTGAAGGTTGTAGAGACGCGATAAACAAAAACCGACTTCACAGCTATGATTAACATAATTTTTAGAGCCTTTGGTGAGATTTTGAAAATTATGATTCGTAATGAATAAATTAAGATTTTTGAGTTAAGTTATATATGTATAGCCTCTTTTGTTCTTCTTTTGTCGGAAAAGGGCTCCAAAGTGTGAGTTAGAGAGAGAGAAAGAGGAGAAAGCTAGGGATTTGAAAGGAATCAAGGGGCCAACCATAGATTTGAGTTAAGGTATGGAAATTTACTTACAAAATTTGTCTCTAACTCATCTTTGTCAAGAAATCATGAAGAAATTAGGAATTTTGAGCTAAGGTTTGAGTTGTGTGGTGGCTAGAGCTAAAGACATGAAATTGGACCCTAATCTCTACACCTTGTTTGATTTGAGTTCATTTTTATGATTGGTCTATGAAATAAACCCTAGATGGTTCACATAAACAAGATTTGTGAGAAAATCATTCATGAATATTTGTATTTTGACTTGTGTATGTAAAACCATAAAATTGTGAAAAGATGAGACCATGAAGTTGATGTTGATGCAAGATTTATATGTTTAATGTGGAATTACACTTGTATCATGCTTATATATTATGTTTTTGAGTTGTTTTTGCATGGATTTGGGCTTGGGAATGAGATCAAAATGTTTTCATCTTTGAGCCATTTTCGGACTATCTAGGTGTGCTTAGACCACTCGTGTGCCCATGGGCTCTGCACAAGCGGCCCATGCTTTGAACTAAAGCTGGACAACATTGGGCGCTCGAGCGGCTGCAATTTTCACACGTGCAGAACCAGACCGCTCGAGTGGTTGGACCGACTGCATGTGCGACCAACTAGGGGGAAAATCCTGTTTTTTTGTATTGATGCTCCCAACTTCCAGAATGCATTTCAAACCTTATTTAAACCTTTTTGGGAGTGAAACCATGATTAACAACCATTAAAAAGGGTTGGTGAATCACTAAAAGAAAATGTATATGATATGAACGAATTATTTATCGAATACATGTGTAACATGCTTGGTGTAGGTCGTGTGCCGGAGGAAACACTGCAAGATCAATCATCACTGTGAGTAATAATACCATATTTATATGTTAGTTATTGTGTACCTTGAACCATGAACGGTGATTGGTGCTGATATTGTGATTGATTGAAATGAAAAATCTCATTAATGGTATATGACATGTGCAACGTTGGGCCTGAGGCTATTTTGATATATGATTGGACCCAAGGTCGTTTTGTTATATATTGGGCCTGAGGCCGTTTTGAAATATGATTGGGCCCGATGCCGTTTTGTTATATATTGGGCCCAAGGCCATTTGGTTATATATTGAGCTCGAGGTCGTTTTGAAATATGATTGGGCCCAAGGCCGTTTTGATACATAATTGGGCCCAAGGCCGTTTTGTTATATATTAGGCTCGAGGCCGTTTTGAAATATGTAGGGCCCGAGGCCGTTTTGAAGCATGATTGGTCCTAAGGCCATTTTGTTTATACGATTTTGTGTATTATAAGAATCTTATGACTGTCTATTTACACTGTCTTACTGTATTGTTACTTATTGAGCTGCGTTCACCCAATTTTTGCATGCACATGTAGGTAATTCGTAGCATGGAGCACACCCTTAGAGTCAACTTCAGGGGCCATCCTTTTTGAGACCCAATTGAGTCATGTCTTAGAGATAGAGTTTTGTCTTGACTCACATCATACTTGGTCCTTACTTTGTGTGGGGACATAATTTCTGAATGACGACACATGGCCGAGGTGTCACCGAAGTGCCAGCCGGGGTGCCACGTGTCTTGGTCATGATGCTGAGGTAATCTCAGCTAGGCCGAGGTTATCTGCGAAGATACCGAAATTCGGGATAAGCGGATAAGGGACAAGAGTCCTAGAATGGGAGAAGACTTCAGTTTGGGTAAAGATAAGACTCTTAGAGAGTTTATCCTAATCCTACTAGGAGTCCAAGATTAGCAGTAATTCGAAGTCCATTAGAGTTAAGCTGTTATTGGGACTAGGATTGTGTTGACTATAAAAGAGAGGTACCCCCATGGGTCTAAGGTATGTCATTTATGCTCTGTATAGTGAGTTAAGCACTTTTGCTATCTGTGAGAGATAACTGACTTGATCGTTGGAGTGTCCCCGGGTGGACGAACCACCACCGGAATCTCTTCTTTCTGTTGCAAGTCGTTTGGCCTTAATCTATTCTTTCAATGTTCTCTAACTGAGTGCTTGATTGGCAGTGTGATCGGAAATTGGCACACACAATTTGGCGCTGTCTGTGGGAAAGAAAGGAGAATAGATGGCCAACGACGGACAAAAAGAGAAGGTTGGGGACGACACTCCTACTGAGAGTGGGAAACATATCGACTTTGACGACGAAGAAGACAACTGCAACGAGGAAACTTGTGATAAGAATCACGGAGGAAAGGACGCTGGCCAGGAGGGCGACGTACCAAAGAAATCAAACCGAAGCGGGTATTATAACGAGGACGACCTCTAGGTATGGAAAGATAGATATCTGCGGAGGGACGACGAGATAAACGGAATGGCGGACAAATTGGCGGACCTGTAAACAGTTGTCGATTTCATGATGCAGAACAACGTCATGCAGCCACCATTTCCGTTACAAGATACGCCGATTTTAGCGACCAAGAAAGACGCCCAAAAAGGAGGGCATAAAAAGATTCCTGCAGTCCCTCAGCATGACAGGATCAAGGGACATTCTCACCGGCCTTCACGGAAGGTCAGGCATGGAGAATCAATGAGAAGAGAATCCCAAAAAACACGATCTCAACCTAAGTGAGCAGATCCCGGAGGACAAGATCTCAGCCTAGGTGATTAGGTCCGAGAAGACAAGAGCTCAGCCTAAGTGAGCAGATCCTGGATTCCAGATCCCGGATCCCAGAGCCTAGAAGACAAGATCTCGGCCTAGATGATTAGGTCTGAGAAGACAAGAGCTTAGCCTAAGTGAGCAGATCCTAGGTCCCGGATTCCAAATCCTAGAAGACAAGATGTCGGCTTAGATGATTAAGTCCGAAAAGACAAGAGCTCAGCTCAAGTGAGTAGATCTTGGATCCCAGATCCCAGAAGACAAGATCTTGGCCTAGATAATTAAGTCCGAGAAGAGAAGAGCTCAACCTAAGTAAGAAGATCTCAGATCCTTGAAGATAAAAAGGAAGAACACAAGTTCAGACTGAAGTCGGCCAGGTTCTGCCTGTCGGCAGAAGGCCATCTATATAGAAGGGTTTTAATTGGACCTCTATTACGATGTGTACATCATTCCCAGGTTAAAGACTTTTTATATAAGGTCCACAAAGGAGTATGTGGAAGCCATGCAGGGAGCAGATCCTTGCCCATAGAGCAATATCGCAGGGGAAAGGAAGCTGAAGCCTATGTAAAAAAGCGTGAAAATGTTGTTGAAATCCACATGCAACATGCGAGAGAAGAGAAATTCCGCTGTGGGCATACCAGTAACACCTTGGTAAGGCTTACAACAAGAAGGTCAGCCCAAGATAGTTCAAGAGTCAAACACAAACTTGAACTCAGTACATGCCAGTCAGATGAACAAAGAGACCAAGGTTGGTAACCTCGGCCAGTCTTTGTTTGAATATGACCTCGGTAACAAGTTCAAAAGCCATATGCTTAATGAGAACCCAAGTGCAACTTAAGTTCACATTAGGGGGCAGAGGGTTGGAGAATGATGCTTGGGAGCTGGAATTTACAAGCTAAGATTAGTTTAACACTTGGTGAAATTTAAATTTGCAAGTTGAAGTTAAACCGAGGACGTGTTTAACACTTGTTGAAATTTAAATTTACAAGTTGAAGTTAAACTGATGACGTGTTTAACGCTTGTTGAAATTTAAATTTACAAGTTGAAATTAAACTGAGGACGTGTTTAACACTTGTTGAAATTTAAATTTACAAGTTGAAGTTAAACCGAGGTCATGTTTGACGCTTGTTGAAATTTAAATTTACAAGTTGAAGTTAAACCAAGGACATGTTTAACACTTGTTGAAATTTTAAAAATTTACAAGTTGAAGTTAAACCGAGGTCATGTTTAACACTTGTTGAAATTTATGAAAAATTTACAAGTTGAAGTTAAACTGAGGTCATAATTAAAGGAAGGAATGATATAGGTTCTATCACCTCAGGATGCCGAGGTAATAGAACCTAGGGGGCAGTTGTGGGGACATAAATTTTGAATGTCGACACGTGGCTGAGGTGTCACCGAAGTGCCAGCCGGGGTGCCACGTGTCCTGGTCATGATGCTGAGATGATCTCGGCTAGGCTGAGGTTATCTACGAGAATACCGGAATCCGGGATAAGGGGAAAAGGGACAAGAGTCCTAGAATGAGAGAAGACTTCAGTTTGGGTAAAGATAAGACTCTTAGAGAGTTTATCCCAATCCTATTGGGAGTCTAATATTAGCAGTAATCCTAAATCCATTGAAGCTAGGCTTCTATTGGGATTAGGTTTGTATTGGCTATAAAAGAGAGGCACCTTTATGGGTCTAAGGTACGTCTTTTATGCTCTGTCTAGTGAATTAAGCACTATTGGTTATCTTTGAGAGATATTTTACTGACTTGATCGTCGGAGTGCTCCTGGGTGGACGAACCACCGCGGGATTTTTATCTTTCTGTGACAGGTTGTTCGGGCTTAATCTACTTTGTCAGTGTTCTCCAACTGAGTGCTTGATTGGCAATGCGGTCGGAAATTGACATACACACTTTGTTTACTAATGTGGTCTTGGGTTTGTAAACATTATGCACAAATTTCTTTCAATACTTATATTCTTTTTGCATGGGTATGTAAGTGACGTGGATGTGTTACATTTTGCTCATATTGGTATAACTCAATGGACTCATTCTTTTGTTATGTTCATCCGCTTTTGGCCCCATTACTATAAATACTCTGTATGTTTGTTTGAGGCCGAAGGTAATCAAGAGATTACCGGCCAGTTATGACCTAAATTTTTAGGGGTGGGTTCGGGTCATGACACCCTCAAAGGTGACATAGTAGTAATTTTGCTGGAGGTCTTCAAAGATCGTCATTTTTTTGCCATTGTTACACACGAATCGTAATTTATTTGTTAGTTTATGTAGTCACTGGTATTGTATAGTTTATTCGCTAATATTATGTCGGTGTTGATTATATATAGATTTTTTTGAAAAGGTGCATCAATGTATATGAACTATTTGATAAATTTTTGTATATTGTTTGATAATTTGTTATATATTATATATTACTATGCTTGTTGGTTGGACAATCATTTTTGTAATTGTTGAACAATTAGAATAGTCGAATTACTTTTTTCAATTTGGTTTTGCATTTTTAAGTTGCAGTGTGAATGTTTACATCAGTATGACTTCAGTTTTTTTATTTTTTATTTTTATTTTAAGGCTAATTGTATGTTAGTTATAAATGTGAACATTCATATTGTATTTTGATATGAGTTTTGCATTTCCGAATATTAGTTGTATGTTTGTTATTTACTAGGAACATTCACATTATATTTTGATCTTTGTATGAAATTTTTGTTATGTAATTTTTATATTTCCACATTAGGAAAAAATGTGAAAGCTCATAATCCGATAATTTTCTTAGTATGAATATTTACACTTTTTATTTGATAACTTCTATAATTTCACTTTAAAAAGTGTGAATGTTTATAGTTTTTATTGACGGATTTAAAGATGTTATCATGTTTTAGTATGGAAAACAAGATTTCAAATAGAATAATTGCATTAGGCTCTAGCTGCCATGATTTTATCTTAAAATATATGTTCTAATTCAAATAGGATAAATATTTAAATCAGTGTGATTTCTCCTATAATATAGATTTAGTTTCTATTTTTTGTGCTAAATCTAAAATTGGATTTTTTGGTTTTTTGAATGACTGCAAGACTAAATAGATTATAAAAAATTAATTAGGAGATACATAAGTATTAAAAACAGGATTTTTTGAAAAAATATTCTTATTGTTAATAGAGTAATGCTACAAATACTAATTAGTATATCAACTATCACACTAACTAGATACAATATTAGATGGGACTCATGCTAAGTGGTGGAACCCGCTTATATTCTTATGACTTAGTTGGTGTATTAGTTCATATACTAATTAGTGTTTGTAATATTACTCTTTTTAATATGACGTAGAAAAAAATTATGATTTTGGATACATTTATAGAAGTATGATAAAGCAAATGTACAGATCATTATGATATAAAAGATAAAAAATAAGAAAAGGGGAGAAAAATTTGACAATTTACATATTGAAGTATAAGAATAAGTCTAGAGAATGATGTAAATATAAGATATTCTAGTGCAAGTAGATATGTAGATTTAACAACAAAAGTATCTTTTTTCACAAAAAAAAAAGAAGGAAATATTTTGGTCGCCAATGATTTAATTTACACCACAAAAGAAGCTCATTACATCATTTAATTTTTATTTTTTTAATTACAATTTTGTTCTTTTGTAAAATCACGAATTGATCCCTAAATCCTACCCCACCCACTACCCTTCACCATTACTCTATTTTCTCTACTCTTTTCTCACCTCCAGCAATCCTCCTCCATCGTTTGCACAACACCGGTAGCCCTCCCTTGCCACCCCACCTCTAATAACTCTCTCTTAACCACATCGCCATTTCTTCTACCTTCGGCAGCCCTTCGCCACCCCAGAACTGTCATAACCCTTGTTCCACTCCAGAACTTCATTATTCTACGATCAACCTACACAAATTGCAACCACCACCACCTCCTTCTCCGTTTTCTTCTCTTCCAAACCCTAAACTTGACACTCTTGCTTTTCTTTAGGTTGTAGGGGTATCTTTAGTTGCAGAGGTAGGGTTCACAATGGTGGCGGTTGCAAGGGTTGGGTTTGTGAGTGATGGTGGTCGCGGTGTGGGTGGCTGGGAAATTAGAGTTGCAGTAGGTGGTGATCATAGTAAGTGGTGATCGCGATGGTCAGTAGTTGTAGAAGTGGTGAGGGGAATTACGGTGATAGGGGTTGAGTGGCTGTGATGGATGATTGGCGGTGGTGGCTAAAGGTAGAGAATATAGTGGTTAGAGGTGAATGAGGTAGTGTAATGAAATTAGGGTTTTAAATGTGAATGTGTGTAAAGAGGGGATGAATTGGTTAGGATGGGGAAATATTCGGAATTATAAAGAGTGTATTGAGATAAAAGGTAGTGTAATAAGAAATAAAGTGTAAGGAGATAAATCAGTGATGTAAGTAGAATTACCATTTAATTAAGAGCGTTACCATTAGTATCCCAATTAATACTTTGACCCTCTCATTTCTTTGGACCCTTACCTATAAAAATTCAAAATCCTAAAAATTTCTAAGAACTTCCCAAATAATACTAAAAATATCCTTCTAAAAACATCACCCCACCAAAATGTACACCTCTTATCACACCTCCTAAAAACCCTTCATTTTCCAAAACCCTTAACTATTGAACTCTCGCCATTAAACTCAAGCTTTCTCTCACCATCAACTGTTGAATTCTCACTATTGCACTCAAGCTTCCTTTCACCATCAGCTGTTGAACTCCTACTGTTGGCAGAGCTCCATCGTCGATCTCTATCCGCCATCGATATCTATCATAGGTGATCTCTCACAGCCAACCTCTCTTTCGTTGTCATTTATTGTTAATCTCCCTCATAGTCAATCTCTCATCACCAACCTCTCTTCATCGTCGATCTCTTCAATGTCATGTTCGAACTTGTGTTGCCGAACAAATAACTCATGTTTGGGCCTGTGTTACCGAACAATTTGTATATGTTCAGACCTGTACTACTGAACATTATAAAAACGTAAAGTCATGTGTCTGTGAATAAATTTGACCCATCAAAGTATAACAAACAAAGATAAGTATGCACCAACTAGTTTGATTAATAAATAAAATTAAAGTTCATCGTATAACCAAGACATAAATAAGCATTAAGATTACATCTAAAGTGTTGAACATATGAATAAAAAAGTTCGAATCCAAAGTGTCGAACATATGAATAATGTTCGGCTAGATGTTGCCATACTAATGCCTTTAATTCGGTCCTGTGTTGCCATTTTTTTTTACATATGTTTGGAAGTTCAGTACAGGAAAAAATTCAAACCATTTTTACCATTTTTTTTTTTGAAAAAACTTATTATTACAAGGTCAACCTCCTCCGAGTTGTAAACCTCCTCTGAGCTTACATTGTGATGCCCTATTTGTCTTATGGTATTGAGATTGTCGAAAAAAATTTCACTCATCGCCATTGTCAGAGAAGTGTGTACTGTCAAATAGTTGTTGCTATTGCCACCGGAGGATTTTGAAGGGTTTGAAGGTTTTGAGGGTTTTGAAGTGTGTGGGTGGTATGGGTCCTCTCATAAATCATATGTTATGATTTAGTGGGTGGGCGAGTTTAATCGTGCAATGGAGTATCCCAAAATAATTTATGTCCGTTATAGTAATTTCATTTGAGGTTATTATTATAATAAAATAAAATAAAATAGGAAGTCTAAAATATTAATTGAGATACTAATAATAGCACTCTTAATTAATCCTTTTTTTTTGCCCCTTCTATATTACATACATTCATTAATGCCTTGTTAATTTCAAGATATTTCATTATTGCCCCCCTCTCTTTTATGCTCCATTCCAAACAACCTTATTACCAATCACATACAAACACACAAGATTTAGTTATCAAAAGAAATGTGTAAAGCATATATAAGTTTCATGAATTGTAATTAAAACCAAACAAACTCCAAACAATTAAGGGTGATGCTATGGTACATTTAGATGTACCATACATTTAGTTATGAACTTATATGATTTTACATCATAACCAATATCATATTAGTCATAACTACTATCATATTAAGTCATAACTTAGTTATATTCAATTATTTACTTATACCATATTACTTCATAACCAGGTCATAACTAAGATATTTAAATAATTTGACTCTCAAATTAGGCAACCTGTGTAACCGGTTACCAAACAGAGCAAAAGATCAGAGTAGTCCAACAGTCGGAAGTCAGTTGGTCTCCCTCTCTGGCTCGTGTTGTTGCTCTTCTCTTCTCCTCCCTCCTCTCTTCCACCATAGCCGAAGCTTCAGCCATTGCCGAAGACCACCAGCCCCGTCGGCGTCGGGGCGACCACCAGCAAACAAACTCCAAACAATTAAAGCCATTATCTAGCTAATTAGAATCTTTCTTTGACTATTTTATAGTAGAAAACCATAGAAACACACTTCCATCAAATTCAATTTTCAACTACCTACTTTAATTGAACATTAAACCACTAGTTACATATAATTCGAGAAAGAGGAGTCAACAAATGATTTTAGATAATAAAACATTTAATATATTATATTTTATTTATCATTTAACAAATTATTATTATATTAATAATAAACATGAGTGATGAAATCATTAAACTAATGCAATTGTAATACATGAAATTAAAAACACAATTTGATAAATTAAGAAAAATTATTTATAAACAAAATTTGTATAAAAAAAACTGAATCTTAATGATATAATTGTGTTATTTTTGAAAATAGAAGTCAGAATAATAGGTATTTTAAATTAAAATGAAGGGAGCATAAAGTGTCACATCATTTTGTATGTAAATTCATTATAATTGTTTTTAAGATAAATTATATTGACTTTCCCAAAGTTTGAATACAACAAACCATATGTTTTGAGATAATTATATCAAACTCTTAATTAGTAAGCTTAAAGGGATCAGAACGAATGTAAGTAGTGTTAAGACTTAAAGATAAATAAAATAAAATATACATTCTAATGTAAAAAATATGGCAGCAATCACTCTTTTATCCATAAGACTAACAAGTCATGGAGAAATAAATTAAAATCTTAAAAGAGTCTAATATAATTATGCAAACTTGTGACATTTATTGTATTTTTTTTTCAATTTTAAGAGATGTCAATGTAATTTATCCAATATTTTATTTATACATCATTACCCCAAACAAATGTGATCATTCATTATTTTAATTCTCTCTTAAATATTAAATTTGGAATTAGAAAAAAATAAAGTAAAAATAGAGAGTTTGTTGGAGAATATATTTAAAAAGATGGTTAGCTAAAATAAAAAAATAAAATTTAACTATTTTGATGAAAATGCTCTTAATGGAATACAAATCAGTATCTTGATGTCTAGCTTAATGGTATCCAAATTAAAGAGATAAAAGTCATTATAAAAAGGGAAATTCTAATGTACAATCCTTTAAAAATTATGTATCATATGCACTCTACTTATGCCATTTTTTTCTTTAGTGGTAACATTATTTTAGTTATGACTCATAAAATCTTTAGTTACGTCATATTTTATGTTTAGTTATGACATTTTTTTTTAGTTATAACTTAAAAAATTAAAATTATAGCGTTTTTTCTTTTAAATTATAAAATAGATACAATACATATATATATATATATATATATATATTTTAAGAAGGGTAAATTACAATATTTC
>NW_021027863.1:657104-757674 GCF_004153795.1 Camellia sinensis | reverse complement strand
TTTGTAATTTTTTTTTATTTAAAATATTTTTTTTATGTTTGCAAAATTTTAAAAAAAAAAATCCCAAAATTCAGGGGGGCCACGTGACCCCTAGGCCTTCACTCTCACCGCCACTATGTATAATTTTGTAAGAAAATTACACATCAATTGTATTTTAAAAAAATAATTATTAATACATGAAAAATTTTATGTCCCTAACAATTAAAATCTAAAAAATTTATCTTTAATCTGATTTTTTTTTTCAAAATATACACTAATATGTTATTTCCTCTATTTTTTTTATTTTTATAGTACTGTAGTAGTTATTTTTTTTTTTTATGTGTTAAAATAGTACTGTAGTAGTTATTTATCCCAAAAAAATAAAAAAATAGTACTGTAGTAGTTAATAAAGTTAGGAAAAATTACACTCAAGTGGGAGATGGAAAAACACAAACAAACACATTGAGTGCAAATGTACCTATATGTGGTGGGGTGGGTGCAAATTGTAGTGGCTCGGATTCTAATACGTATCGGAGCGGTGTAAATTGGTGCTCGTCACCTTAAAACTTGTATGGTTGTCAGACTCTTGGTATTGATGGGTTGGCAAATGAACTTTAAATATTATAATTGAGGACCTTTGAGTGATGTTTGGAACCTTGATTGAAGCCTTAACAAGATATTTAGGCAAGATTAGATCAAAAGCCCCAAGTTTGAATTTTTGTTTTTGACCAGCCTTCACTCTTTTGCCCTTTTCTCTTTCCACACTTTGAATTTGGATGTGAGGCTAGAACCATTGGAAAGCTTATTTCCGGGGATTCGATTTGGACACAAGAATGACCTAGAACGAAGTCTGGATGAGAGAGTTATGCCCGTTTGAAGTTTTGGAATCTATGCTGGAAGCAGGTCCGTTCGAGCGGACTGCGCGAATTCAGCAGCTTAAAATATGATTTTTTAGCTCATTCTTTGCGTTTTCCTTTTCCTTCTTCATTCCTCTCACCCTAGGTCCGAAAACTCTAGGTTTTTGACCCAAATACCTTCCATTCTTCTAAGATTTGGGCAAGATCCCTTACAAGAAAGTGAAGAGGCATGAAGCTCAACATTTTCTACCGATTGGAATTCAGATTTATGAAGGAATCTCATCTAAGCTTTGCTCCTTGCTTGATTCTTGAGGTAGGGGTCCTAGTTCTCCTCGTATAATCCTGTTGACTAAGTCCACGCTTCTCCGTACGACGTCGCTTTGTCACCTGAAAACACAAACGTGAGCTAGCCGGCGGGTGTGTGCCGGAAACCTCTCCGATGCCTAAGTCAGCAAACTTGACAAATAGACAAAGCTCAATGTATTCAGGAAGCAAAATTGTATGTTGTGTTATGTTACCTCCTCCAAGGTGATGCTTGTAAGTTTTTATAGGTTTCGAGTGGCCCAATCCTAGTAGGACTTTTATTCCTCCATGCAGAGTCCTCCTAGGATTCATACTCCTAAAGGATAATGCTTATCCTTTTACACCCCCCCACTGCTTAAACCAAGTGGGATGGTTTCAACCATGGCCGAACTACCATTCGACCGAAGTGAAACTGGCTATGCTGAGACACAGGGTAGGCCGAACTACACTTAGTACGGTTTTCCCTTTACTCCTCCTTACCTCGGCTCTCTCCTGTTCAACCCATAGTATGTTTGGATCGAACCAACAATTCTTGACCGGTATAACTCCAAGACCGGTATAACTCCAAGACCGGTCTAACTTCAAGTTGCTTCCTGACCGAAGTACTTTACAATTCCTAAGCCGAAGTAACTTCATCTCTTTTGACCGAAGTAATTTATCTCTCTCGGGCCGGAGTAACTTCTCGGCCCTTTTTACCCAGTCCGTCATACTTTGGGCCATAAAGTCCATGTCATAGCTCGGCCCAATTTTTACCAAAAATTACCCTCTCAATTGCCCCTTAATTCCATCTGCACAGCATGATTGGGATTACCAGTCTACCAGCCGAGCTGAAGTTTTTTAAGCCTTTCCAGCCGAGCTAAAAACCCTTTAGCCTATCCAGCCGAGCTAATTTTACTCCGGGCTCTGTTTTGTCCGGTCAAAACGTCCCTTCAATCATGACTGTAACGCTTCCCTTTCCAATGACACGTGGCGGGCTCTGATAGGCTGGGGGCAGCTGTCCCGCCGCCCTCGTACTACGAAATTTTTGAACAGTCCCGTCCTTTTTGCCTTTCGTCCTTTACACAAAACAACCCTTCCATTTTTGAATCACTTACTCTACTATTCTTCGTCTTCTCTCTCTGTGTCTCTATTTCTTCAATCCTGAGTTCGTGCTCTTCATTGTTGCAACTGCTCCATCTCCGGTTCCCTCTTCTTTAATCTGGTAAGTAAACCCCCTTTTCTTCCTCTGTTTTGCTTTCGTATCTCACTTTCTATGTTTTTGCGAAACATATTTGTACATTTTTGTTTTTGCTTCTGTACTTTCATGAGAAAATCAGTAGAACTCATGCGTGTATGAATTATTCTGTAGAAAACTAGACTTGATCCAAAATTATGTAACAACCGAACTAGGATACTGTTTGTCCTTATATAGGTAGATCACTTTAGACAACAACCGAACTAGAACTTGTAGAGATAACAGCAGCTTCAAAATAAACCAAATTTCGATCAACTATAGCCGAAATAAGATCACCGAACGAAGTTTTGAACACATTAAACTAGGAACCTCGGTCTTCGACCGAGCTAAGCCTTTGGGGCTAAGCTAGCTTTCTTAGTTTCTAAACCAAACATCAGAAAGCTGCCTCTAGAGGCTCAACCGAAGAAACAAAACTCATAGTTCAACCGATTTAGGCCTTTGGGGCTAAGCCAGCTTTCTTAGTTTTTAGACCGAACTCAGAAAGCTGCCCCTAGATGATGAACCAGTCTAATAAGCAACCTGCTCCAAACGAGCATACCAAACCTTTTGACGAACCGAGGTAGAACCAGTTCACAAGGCCGAAGTAGGGCTCTTATACCTTGCTTTTAATTTGTAGTACGGTCCAATGATCAGTGCTTAACCCCTGTTTTCTACTTTGCAGACTTAGGTTTGCCCAGGCATCCGTCGTGCGCTCAACCGAGCTACTGAGCACAATTTTTGCACGACATAACTTATTTGTAAATTATACAAATGGGTAAGTATAGGTATCTAGTTGAGACCCCTGGTGGTATGGCCGAATTCCGAAGGGATTATGGCATTCCTGATGATGTACACCTTACCCTAGCCAAGCAGGACGTCATACCATGGGGTGAAGCAGGCTTTGTACCTTTTACCCTGCTTTCAATTATAGAGACCGGACTAAGGTTCCCAGTCCAGCCTTTAATTTGTGAGTTTTTTAGGCAAACCAGACTATGCCCAACCTAACTATCCACCAATACATACCGGATAATAATGGGTATAGCCGAACTAAACCGCCAAGCAAGCCTGAACCTCGGTCTAGCCGAAATCTTCCACCAGTACTCCATAGGTTCTAAAGACGATGGCTGGGTTTATTACCTTAGGATACGCCGTCGTAGAGAAAAGATAATAAAAGATACGCCGGATAAGGATGTAAATGACGACGACTTTTTCTGGGTATCGGGAAATTTTGAAGATCAGTAAGCCCAAATCCCAGGCCGAAGTATCAATTGAAAAAAAGGAGAACCTGTTATAGTTACTTCGGTTTTATGCATGTTCTTTTACTTTGGTTTCAGATGTCATAACCGGCCTAACAGTTGTATCCTCTTTGCAGACTCAGCTCATCTTGCTTCCCTGTATAGTTACCCAAATCTGAACACACTCCGAGCCGCATTACGGTTTAAAGAAAGGAGTTGGGCTAAGCTTCTAAACTTTGAGCCGACCTACAGATATAGCGGTCGCCGAAAAGCCAGAGTGACCGATTTCCTTCTTGAAGACGCACCAGAACCGGACCCAACCTTGCCCGAAATAAGACTTGTCCCACTAACCGCTGAAGAAGAGATGGCAAAGAAAAGCAGAGTCAGGGCCCTTCGGACCGCAACAACCAGGGCCGAAGTACCACTATCAGTTCAAACCCAAGAAGCGGTGGTGGCCCTTCCTACACAACAACCGCCCTCATCCTGCCGAACCAAGCAAGCCCGGACTGCCATAACCGAACAAAACTTGGTTGATGAAGACGGAGCTGCTGTTCCACCGAGCCTGCCACCGAGCCCCCAATCCGAGCCTACCAACCCAACTACCACCATCTGGGCACCGAAGCTAACCTTCAACGACCGAGATATCAGAGATTCTGATTCGGTTGTTGCTGACAAAGATCATCAATTGCCTTCAACCTGGCCAAGAGTGTGTGCCTCCCCAAAGATATGGAGCACCACCAAAAGCAATTAAACATCGAATTGAAGTCCATCTGGTCTTCATCAAAGTCCATGATTTTGGTAAGTAGCTCTGTCCGTTTTTCTGTCTAATTTTTCAAACTTTTACTTCGGCTCAAGGGAAGTCTTCGTTTTGTCAGGCCTTACAGAAAAGCAACATTACTTACAAGAAAGTCCTTGAGCTCAGAAAGACAACAAGGCAAGCAGTGGCGGAAGCCGAAGCGAAGGTGGCCGAGCTAGAAGAAGCCAGAAAACAAATGGCCGAGCTACAAGGTGAGATCGGCAGACTGACCGGACTGGTTAGTTCGGCCGAGGCCGAAAAGCAGAAGGCTGCCATTGCTCTGAAGGACAAGTATCTGCGCGAGCTGGTAAAGCTTGAAAGGAAGAAAGATGCCGAAATATCCCAGGCGAAGGAGAGCTCAAAAGAGGCCGAAAAGAAAGGTTTTAAGAAGGCAGAGGATATATATGTCAAACAGTGTGAGGCTGCCAAGGATCTGTTTTTTAAGTGCGGCTGGAGGGGAGCCGTTGAGAAGCTTGGTCATGATCCACAGACCGAGGTTTTCAACCCTCCAGCCTACTTTATATCGAACTCCCTCATGGAATATGCAAATGCCATGCAACAGCAGTTTCTTGAGGGCTCAGACTCTGATGAAGACTCTGCCCCTGAGGATACTCCGGTTGTGCATGTAGATCAGGCAGTTCGGTCGGAGCCCATGGTGGAAGATCTAACTATTGATCAACCAAGTGAAACCGTGGTTTCGACCGAAACCACTCTTGCCACTGAAAACGACCTTCCGCCTGAAGCCGGTCTTCGTTCTGATGCTGATGCAGCTTTTGAAGCCGAAATTGAAGAACTTTTTTCTTGATTTTGCACTTTTCTCTTTTTTGATACTTTTTGTCTTTGTAACCGGGCTATGCCCCTCTGTACTTGCTTTTCAATGAATGAAAATTTTGTTTGAACTTTTATTCCGGTTTTGATTTGTATGCTTGCACTTGTAATGTCTTCTAATATTCCAACTGCTATTCTGGTTTTAAATGGTTTAAACTAACCATGCTTACCAGCCAACCACTCCTTAGCCGATATAATTACTTCGGCTGAGGAGTACACTGTTTAATCCAGCCAACCAGTCTTCAGCCATACCCTTACTTCGGCTGAAGAGTACAAAGAGTTGGTTTATTCCAGCCAACCACTCTTCAGCCATACCCTTACTTCGGCTGAAGAGTACAAAGAGTTGGTTTATTCCAGCCAACCACTCTTCAGCCATACCCTTACTTTGGCTGAAGAGCAACAAGGAGTTGGTTTATTCCAGCCAACCTCTAAGTTAGTTTTTCCAGCCAACTTAGAATAGTGTTTGGTTATTCCGACCAAACATCCTGCAGCCTTTATCCTGGGCTTAGAAAGGTGTTGGTTTAATCCAGCCAACCTCTAAGTTAGTTTTTCCAGCTAACTTAGAACAATGTTTGCAATGTACCTAATCTTTACTAAAGCTAACTTTTTCAGAGAACAACTTATGCTGAAAAGAATCGCTTGTCTTATTGAAGAAAGAAAAAATTACACATGTTTGAAAAAGAAAAGCTAAAAGTAAAATAACTTGAGATTGGCCGTGTTCCATGGCCTAGGGATTGCTTTGCCGTCCTTGTCTTCTAGGTGGTATGTCCCTTTGCCTGCTAACACAACCACTTTGTAAGGACCTTCCCAGTTTGGTCCCAACTTGCCATCTCCTGGTACCAAGGTGTTTCCCATTACTTTGCGCAGTACCCAATCGCCGATCTTGAATTGTCTTGGATGCACTTGTTTCAACAAAAAATATTTTTCAATGGAAAACATTTTTATAGAAAGCTTTTTGATTGTGTTAGTGGTGGTGATAGCAGTGGCAGTGGGGTGGGGGTGGAGGTGGAGGTGGAGGTGGAGGTGGAGGTGGAGGTGGTGGCAGTGGTGAAGTGGTGAAAGGTGATGGTAGTAGGGGTGGAGGTGATGGTGGTAAAACTCTGATCCAGAAAATGTTTTCCCTCCATTCAAAAGAGGAAAAAAAAATTCCGCCTAAACAACTTCGTTTCCTGTTGACCACGAAAAATTTTCTGTTGACTCTCGTTTTCCGTTGTACATTTTCACCAAAACAAATAGTGTAGAAAAAAAACTTAAAAGCAATTAACTAGCAAGAACTAAAAATCAACTAAATTATTTAATTACAATAAACAAAGGAAACTCACTAGCTCCAGATGATGATGGTTCAGCACCAGAAGTAGAAGATTCTCGCCAACCAAGTTGCTGCTTGAACTTGTCATCAGCAAGATACTCAAAACGAGAAGCTTCCATCACCATACGTTCAATTTCTTTTTCCGTGAGCTCAAGATCAGAATAAAATTTCCCTTCCGCAATGAGTACCTTTTATTAAAAATTTAAAAGGATTACCAATCATTTTAGTTATCTTGGTAAGTATAAAGTCTCAACAATTTGCTTCAATACCTATAAAAACAGACAAAAGACACTTACATTATCAATCTGTTGGTCTTGTTGAGCTTTCATAGCAGCCTTGACTTGATCCCTATCAACATTTCTCTGTAGCACAGAGCACAAACATACTGTCCTGAGTCAACCATTGGGTACTGAGGAATAACAAAAACAACTATGCTAGCAATACTTAAAATTTTTTTATGACATTCTACATTTTAGTTACAATTGTGTTTGTTTGGCCTCATGCTAATATTATGACATTCAATGTGAAACAATTCCCAAACCAAAACCTCCCAATGCCCAACTCCCCCCACTCCATGGAAAATAGGAAAAATAAAAATGGAAAACAAGCCTGCCCTTTCCCTCGTACATTTTTTCCTTATAAACCTTATACTACATCATTTGCTCTGGGAATACAATTACCACAGAGAAATAACAGTGAACCAAGACATAGTATATGTACATATCGACTCACCTCCCTCAGACAGCTAAATCCGAGCCCTGCACCAATCGTCAACCGCCGTGGATCAAAAAGTGAGTTGTAGTGATTCCCGTAATGACGACTTAGTCGTATAGGAGGCGTGTCAGTATTATAGCTTCCGTGAAATGTGTTGATAGGTTCTGCATTCATACAATATGGAATGAAAGTAGTTTAATGGTGAAAAAGTTAACAATTCTTCAAAATGAATGCCAGAAACATCTGATTCTAAAATAAAGCAGCACCTGTGCTATAGGAATAAATATGTATAGGCCGATTATACATTTCAGCCAATGCTTGGATCTCCACATTGTTTCCATAAACCTGAGACCCAAAAAAAAATGTATATATATATAATTATGAATGCCGAAATGACAAGGAAGCACTCTCAAACACAAACTTGGCAGAAAATTGATGCAAAATTAACAAGAAAATAATAAATAGGCATCATGGTTAGAATGTTATTCTCCAAGGATTACAGAAAAGAAAATTAAAAAAATAATAAACACTGCAACAGGCTGAAGAAAATGCACATCTGATTTGTTCGTCCATCTGCCTTGAACTTTTTCCTCTTGTAAACATAATTCACAAAGTCTCCATAAGGATGTCGCAATGCCTTTCAAGGCTTAATTTACGTTTCCCTGTTATGGGAATTGAACACCTGTGAAGAAGAATTATGTACAAGGCATCTCTGGTGATCATTACTCCAATTCATGGTCGTCCATTAAATATTAATGTCTCCCCATTTATTACGCAACTGACACACACAGAGTTGCACAACTCCAATACACTACAGTCACATAGCGGACTATGCACGATCACTTACGAAGTCCAAGGGACTTTTACAAATAAAACTTTCTCATTAATTTTTCTGAGTACGTTCGCATAATTTTTTCAAAAGCAAAAATGTAGGTTTCCTTACCCTAGCAAAATTAACGAACATGAAATTATAGCCTCTTTTTGGGATAGAGCAATGAACATAGTAATATCTTGTTTGAATGCCAGCATATAAATCATTTGATATACCTGTCCCAAAAGCTGAAGCCCCTCTCTCTTTTAACAGAAAAAAAACTACTAAAAAATAATATTTGTTAACCACCCTTAACGTGCAGTATTATGCCTTCACTATAGTACCACTAATCAAACAGTTGTTAAGACCAGAAAAAGTGGTTGGTTCACATTTTGCTCCATTGACCATTTAGTTAAAATGTTCAATCCATAAACATAGATACAACTAAAATGGAAAAGAAAATCATACTTGTCCGAATTTCTACGTGGAACAAATAGTTTGAACACAATCTTTAGATACAAGGGTTTAGAATCTCATATGCACAACTTTTTCCAAAAATCCGCATACCAAACATCCCACTAAAGCCAGCACACATTTTTAATTTCCAATTTTAACTCTTCACAGGTCAATATCCGAAAAATCATTTCAACATCCCAAATTCTTGATAAAATCCTATTTGATTCCATCTAGACAATTTTTATACTGTCTAAACCCTTCTTTCTTGATTTTCATCTACATAAAATTTCTTGTAACATTCCAAGACACAATTGTACTGAAAACAAACAGGGCAGAGAGAGAGAGAGAGAATGGTTCCCCAAAAACTAAAATAGTTATAACTTATAATCATTAAGGAATTTCACTAATTGCAAAAAGAACATAAGGAGTAAATCCTGCTTCCATACTTCTTTTTCTTTTGTTTGTTGTTGAAAAAGATGAAAAGAAGAGGTGGGCCCCAGAGATGTGCATGTGGAGGGCTATCAACGTAGAGCACCCTAGTGTTTTTGTACACCAGGGAAGCATTATGAGGAAAAGGTTGTAAATTTTAACTTTTTTTCACTACAACAACAGGGCTTAGGATTTGTAGAGATAATGGATTCCAAAGAAGGAAATCCAGATCTGAAGATTAATGGCTGCGAACAGACTAGAATTACAGAAATCCGCCAATACAGTGAGAATTACCCTACTCCAGGACTGTTTGAGATAGACACTCAAATCAATAGAAGAGTTCACACTCATTCTTTTAACAAAAAAAAACTTCCATTCCAACTCCAAAATCATAAAACAGCAATGTGCCCTTTATATAGATACTAGAAAACCCTAAAAAAGAATAGAGAGAAAAAATAGTCAGAAGTGTCACGGTAGCAGAACTCCAGCAAATTTGAGGTTGAAGGAGATCTGAATTTCCCACATCAAGGGGTTGCTACCCCAATCTTGAGCCGTCTTTTGCAGTTTTAAACCAATGAATTCATCCCCTCCATCACAATCCCAGTACAGGAAATATTGAAACAAACCAGAAGAAAATGACACCCAATTATAAAATCCAAAAGAAGAAATTCACTGAACTAAATTAAATATGTAGATGAAGAGGAGAAAGAATGAAAATCAGCACTAATTTTTTTTCCGGTGCATTAGTACATTTTCCTTTTGCACGAATAGGAACTGAAATTTTGTCTTTTCTCCCCACTCATTCTCTCTAAAGCGTGCATGTGGAGGTATTAGACAGTGATCACAGCCGTTATCTCCATAAATAGAATGGAGTACCAACATTTAAGTGGCTAAATGAGGTGGCCATAGTTTGAGACGTTAAATTTAATTGATAAACATGTGGCCTTACCTCCAAAAAAGTTTGGAGGATTATGAAAATAATTAGTCTGGAGGGGAGCTGCTTCTCCCCTAATATGGAAGCCATAAAAGACTCAAAAGTCCAGCAAATTAGGTAATTTGTAAACAAGTAATTGGTTGGATTGCAACCTGTGGGTGATAGAGATTAGAGGTGATCAGACCTCTGGGAAGATGGCAGGCACTTCAATGGCCTGAGATCACCGGAGGTGGAAGAGGAGAAGACCAAGGTGTAACATGAACGGGGGTACCCGTGTGCGTTAAACAGTTCGGACCCTCAATTTTTTTGATCTAGTCTCATGAGTGTAATGTGAAACGTAAACGAGAATCCACATTTGGCAACTTTTAGAAAATTCATTTTATTAAAAGAAAAATATTTGCCACAAATGAACTGTCATCAGATCTTAGAGTCGCCACCTAATATTTATTTTGAGAAAATTAGGAAACCCGTGACTTGTACCAAGGCCACTATTCGTAGTAACTAAAGTTGTCTCGGTTCAGAACCTTAGGTATGAGAGGGAAATGTCATTAATTGAACACCCCCGCTCACCCGATTAAAAGATCGGCTTTTACTAAACCATGATATGAATTTTATTTTCTTTATATGTTCATATTTTGATTATTTAATAAATCCAAAAATTTACTATGTGAAGCATACAAGTATAAACTATGCCATTCATTTTGGAACAATTTGATTTCATGTATTTTGAAAAGTTTTAAAGATGTACAACCCAAATAAATTGAGTTTGCAAGCATGAAAAATCAACATCATTACAAATTAAGCGACACAACTTCCATCTACTGACATTCATACAATTATATCATATAAGCAAATAGCCACATGGTAATACTAAGGGCTAGTTTGGCATGTACTAAATAAGCCAAAAAGTCAAAAAGTCACTATCTTATTTAAGTCACATCATCTTATTTAAATCACATCACCTCTCTAACACATCACATCAAACCCAACCCAAACCCACCAATAAGTCAAAAAGTGCACTTTTTTAGGACATCCCAAACCAACCCTAAATATAATAAAAAAATTATGTACAAGCGGGATGCTAAAGCATAACAACTTATATATTTACCGACGTCCCACGAACAGCTACAAAACAAAATTAGTAAAATATGCATGATCCTATATACAAAATCCAAATGCAATACATACACAAGAATACTTCTAAAGATCCGGCTTCTAAAACATAATATGTGAAAAATTGCAAAACATGCGATAGCGCACAAAATCATGAAATAATCAATTAAAGCACAAAGATGCAAATTTAGCCGGATCTAAGTATGAATCATGTATATAAAAGTATGGAATTTGAACTTTAATCCCAACCTTTACACATTATTTTGGCCAAACTATTTTAAACCATAAAATCCTCTTTTCAAAATATTTTCTCAAATGTTTCTACGATGTTCCAAGACTCCTATTTTAATTAAAATATTGCACTTTTCAGTAAACTGAGTAAGGACAAAGTGGAAAAAAATGAAGTGAGGTGAACTCTTTCAAAAAATATTTAAAAACATCTTTTTAAGTTTGGATAGGTTTAGATTTGAAGGAAGCATGAGGGGATGGAAGAAAACTGGTTTAGAAAAAGAATGAGCATCAAATCATTAAGAAAGAAATGAACAACCTGTACTAAATTAGGCATATCTCTTTGTACACTTGAAATTTAGATGTGATGTCATCACCATTAAAAAGTAGACTTTTGGGGATTTAATTTAGACCCAAGAACCACCCAAAACCAAATACGGATAAAGGAGATATGCCCATTTGAAGTTGGGCTTAAGAGTAGATTTTGTTGACCTGACTCGAACGAAATGAGCAGCCTTCACTAAATTAGACATATCTCTTTGTATACTTGAAATTTAGATGTGAGGCCACCACCACTGGAAAGTTGACCTGACCCAAGAAAAATGAACAGCCATCACTAAATTAGGCATATCTCTTTGCACACTTGGAAATTTAATTGTGAGGCCACTACCATTGGAAAGTAGACTTCTAGGGTTTCAATTTAGACTCAAGAATTACCTAAAACCAAGTCTGGATAAAGGAGATATGCTCGTTTGAAGTTGGGCTTAATAGCAGATTTTGTTGACTCGGCCCAAAACAGCAGCAGCCCCGTTTTTCTTAGTTTTGGCTCGGTTGGGACACCCCATTTACCTATTTTCTGATCCATTCAAGTGCATCCACTCATTCTCCATTATCTCCACTCACCCTCAATTATCAAAAGAGATTTTGGCCGTGTCATAAAAGATAAATCAAAAACAACAAAGTCTTGATCATCATTGTCATCTTTGTCATGCCTATCACCTTTGTCTCCCACCTTGTCCCCTATTTCTTGACTTGTTTATTCCTACATGGCTTATACATTCAGATCAGATATTGAAGAGGGAGAGGATGGAATGAAGGAGAAGAAAAATCATTCGAGAGAGTTAGAGAGAAAAGAGAGCAAAAGATGAAAAATTGTCTACATTGCAACCTTGAGCCAAAACACTTCCAAGCTTCTATAGCTACTAAAATTCCTTATTTCCATACACTAAAACCACTCCAAATTTATGATATAGTCAAAGATCAATTGCCTTGATCATAAGGAAGAGTGTTTAGTGATTGAAAATGAGAAAAACTAGAGAGTTAGCCACTTTCCATACCATAAACTCCATAATTTCGGATTGAGGATTTTAGAACACACTTCCTACACTTGAGGGTGATCAAGAGGGAGTTTGTGAACTAAGGAGTTCATCCTTTTCTTAGAAGGTGAATTTCACAAACTTTTCATTTTCTTGCATTTCTTACTTATTTTGCTTTTTTGTTTTGATTTCTTTACTCTTTTGCTTTGATTTCTTGTTATATTATATATTGTTGTAATTTAATTGAAAGTGGTGAGTTGAGACTCCCATATATATTGTTGTTAGTTCTGTTTTTGTTGTGGAAATCTAAGAAAACAGAGTTTGGCCGAGCCTACCGGGCTACCCGGCCTGTTAGTTGGTTGGGTAGCCACCTAAAAGTACACCATCACGCCTGCGACTTTCATGACCATGCCCGCGATCTCTAGGCAAAGCCAGGCAGCCTTCCGACGTTGAGAAGATCAACCTCCGATGGTCTTTGAGGCACTTGAAGCTGCTATATTCTTATGTTTATTTTATTTTGAGTGTTTGTGAGGATTTTTATACTGTATTGTAATATTTATTCATATCCCTTGGATTTGTAATATTTATAGTGTTGTAATAATTCACCATCCCCACTTCTTATCTATCAGTGGGCGCACTTGAATGGATCAGAAAATAAGTAAATGGGGTGTCCCAACTGAGCCAGAACCAAGAAAAACAGGACTGCTGTTGTTTTGGGCCGAGTCAACAAAATCTGCTATTAAGCCCAACTTCAAACGAGCATATCTCCTTTATCCAGACTTGGTTTTAGGTAATTCTTGAGTCTAAATTGAAACCCTAGAAGTCTACTTTCCAATGGTAGTGGCCTCACAATTAAATTTCCAAGTGTGCAAAGAGATATGCCTAATTTAGTGATGGCTGTTCATTTTTCTTGGGTCAGGTCAACAAAATCTTCTCTTAAGCCCAACTTCAAATGGGCATTTAGGTGATTCTTGGGTCTAAATTGAAGCCCTAGAAGTCTCCTTTCGACTGGTGGTGGCCTCACATCTAAATTCCAAGCAAGGTTCTGAAAAGCGGTTGCGGTCGCCGTAACGGTGGCGGTGGCGCGGTTGCGGGGTGTAAGGCTGTAGCGTAACGGTTGCGGTAACCAGAACCGTGAATTTTTTTATTTTTCGCACAATTTGAAAAAAACTTACTGATACGCACATTTTTTTTCCATGATCATATTTATTGGGTTTTAAAATAAATATTGATCAATTTTTATAAATTTTTAAGTTTGATCCAATATATTTCATATTTTTAAATAACTATAAACTGAGTTTTTTACATTTTATTTTAATAATTAATGACTTTATATTATACAAAAAATCAATCACTAACTATTATATATAAGCTAAACAATGACAAAAGTAAGAGAATAAATAAAAACTTAAAAATATATATATATATTAATCAAGCCAAATAGATAATGACCACACTTATTATTATTATTATTTTCAAACAATATATAGATAGACACACACAAACAAAATAGTTGAATGATAGCAGTTGAATAGAATAGCATAGGTCTTACAATTTCAACAAATCAATAACATATTCTTCATCTTCCCTCTTCTCTCTCTATCTCTCTTTCCCATTTTTCAATTTTTTTTTTTTTGTATTTTTTCGAAAGAAGCAATTAGGAACCGTTACGTAACGGTGCGCAACAGGCCGTTACGGCCATTACGGCACCGTTACGATCGCTATATCAGCCGCTACGGCCGATACATCTGTGAATCTCAATCACACTGCAAAAGCGGCCGTAATAAGTGGCGGTAAGTACCGCAACCGTTACGTAATGGTTGCGGCCGCTTTTTAAAACCTTGATTCCAAGTGTACAAAGAGATATGCCTAATTTAGTAAAGGCTGTTCATTTCCCTCGACCTAGGTTAACCAAATCTGCTCTTAAGCTCAACTTTAAATGGGCATATCTCCGTTATCCATACTTGGTTTTGGGTGGTTCTTGGGTCTAAATTGAACCTCCAAAAGTCTACTTTTCAATGGTGATGGCGTCACATCTAAATTCCAAGTGTACAAATAGATATGCCTAATTTAGTAAAGGCTGTTCATTTCCTTCTTAATGATTTGATGCCCATTCTTTTCTTAAACTAGTTTTCTTCCATCCCCTCCTGTTTCCTTCAAATCCAAACTTATCCAAACCTATAAAAAAGATGTTTTTAAATATTTTTTGAAAGAGTTCACCTTGCTTCCATTTACTTCCACTTTGTCCTTACTCGGTTTACTGAAAAGTGCAATATTTTAATTGAAATGGAAGCCTCTGAACATCATAGAAACATTTGAGAAAATATTTTGAAAAGAGGGTTTTAAGGTCTAAAATAGTTTGGGCAAAAAAATGTGCAAAGGTTGGGATTAAAGTTCAAATTCCATACTTTTATATACATGATTCATACCTAGATCCGATTAAATTTGCATCTTTGGGCTTTAATTGATAATTACATGATTTTGTGCGCTATCGAATGTTTTGCAATGTTTTACATGTCATGTTTTAAAAGCCGGATCTTTAGAATCATTCTTGCGTACGTATTGCATTAGAATTTCGTATATAGGATCATGCATATTTTACTAACTTTGTTTTGTAACTGTTCGCAGGACTTCGATAAATATGTAAATTGTTATGCTTTAGCATCCCACTTGTAAATAATTTTCTTATTATGTTTAGTATCTTACCATGTGACTATTTGCCTATGTGATATAATTGTATGAATGCCGGTGGATGGAGGTTGTGTCGCTTAATTTGTAATGATGTTGATTTTTCATGCTTATAAACTCAATTTATTTGGGTTTTACATCTTAAAAACTTTTCAAAATATATGAAATCAAATTATTCCAAAATGAACGGCATAGTCTATATTTGTATGCTTCACATAGTAAATTTTTGGATTTATTAAATAATTAGAATATGAACATATAAAGAAAATAAAATTCATATCATGGTTTAGTAAAGGCTGATCTTTTGATCGGATGAGCGGGGGTGCTCAATTAATGACCTTCCCTCTCATACCTAAGGTTCCAAATCGAGATAACTTTGGTTACAACTAATAGTGGCCTTGGCACGAGTCACAGGTTTTCTAATTTTCCCAAAATAACTATTAGGTAGCGATTTTGAGATCTGATGACGCAATTCATTTGGGGCAAATATTTTTTTTTGCAATAAAATAGATTTTCTAAAAGTTGCCAAATGTGGATTCTCGTCTACGTTTCACATTGCACTCGTGAGAGTAGATCAAAGAAATCAAGGGTCCGAACTGTTTAACGCGCACGGGTACCCCTCGGGCATGTTACAGTTTCTGGCGATTCTACTGGGAATTTTATGAAACCTTGACTCGAACTCCATGATATGACTTTTATTTTCAATTATATGTTTATTGCATTGCATGCATTGGTGCACTTAAAGTCCCTTTGTTGCCCAGATACTGGTGAGAGCACAGCCACACTTTTTGTGACACTACACCTATCTCTACGTTATTTTGGAGGCCTTTTGTTATAATCTTTTGAGATCTAAAGATTCTCTGACTTTGAAGAGAGGCTATATTGACTCTTCTGATTTCCTAAGATCTTCATTGGTTATGACCCAAAGGACTCTTTGGTAACGTCACATTGACTTCAACCCCTAGAGTAGAGCTAACCCTGTACATATAGTGAGCTATAATACCTTTCAAAATTAGGACAGGACGCTCTCCCAGTTCTAGGATGTATGATGCCGCTTGTTTGAATAGTGAACCCTAGATCATTTCAAAAGTTAGGATAGGATAACCCTACCCTCCATTGGGGTGTTTGTTCTCTTTCCTACTATGTGTTATGTGCAATGTATTGGATCTATACACGGGTTCTCAAATTCGAATGACTGGTCCAGGCATTTCAGTTTATGAGGTTGAATTTAGTTTTTTGGTGATGTATCCAATGGTCAGTTGTGCGAATTGGGCCAAAGCGCTGCCGTGGTTCTGATTGGAAGTTCTATTTTTGCTAAGTTGTAGCACCATTACTTCAAAAAAGTCCGATATCTCACAAAGTCTACCAGTGTAAATGAATAGAACTTGTGGAATATCCGACCATTTCTGTGATTGGGGAGTGACCGCCTGTTGATTACACGAACTTTAGTTTGAATGTTGTTGATGGCCCACACTTTGACTAACAATTTGAGAATGGTTTTATTCTGAGTTCTGAATTGAGTATTGAGTCTAAGTTTGATTGCACTAAGTTTATAGAGTTGGGATCAGGCTCAAGTCATTCTAGTGAGTCAGAGTTTGTTGATTTCGAGAGTGCTAACCTAGACATTTCTGTCCTGTCTAGGTCTTCTTTGTCATTTTCTTTTGAATCTGTTGTCATCGCTGAGTCGTAGTTTCTTTTCAATAAAAGTGCCATAGATTCAGCCTACTTCTCTATGCCTTTAATTCATTGCATTGGTCAAAAATTACAAAACGTTTTTCCAAAACTCTAATAAAAACGAAGAGGAAGAAATTCTTCGGGATTTGCAAATTTTGATCGACTGAGAGGAAGAGAGGTGTGCTAAGCCCTTGATGAATGAGATCATTTCTGTTAATGTGGGTACTGAGAAGAATCCTGACTTGGTCTAAATTGATTCTATATTGTCTTCGTAAGAGCACGAGCGATTAGTCACTTTGTTAAAAGATTTCAAAAAAATATTTTTGTGTGGTTCTATGAAGACATGAATGGAATTGATCTTGAGATTGTACAGCATAGGATCCCTCTTGACTTGAGGTCTGACCTCCTTAGCTTTCAAACCTTGATTCAAAATGTTCAGTAATCAACCAAAGTATAAGGCTTGCATAGCTGGAATGGAGGCCGCCCTTGAACTAGGGGCAATAAGGTCGGATATGATTCAGATTGAAAACTGTCCTTGAACTAGGGGAAATAAAGTCGGATGTGATTTAGATTGGAAGCAACCCTTGAACTAGGGGCAATAAGGTTGGATGTGATCAAAGATTTAAAAGGCTTTCTGTCATTTCTTCACTCTCAAGTCCTCGTTACCAAGGTCACATTAACTTGTACTTTCGTTTTCAGTCGAACACTCGCCGGAAAATGCACAGTAGTTGTCACCGGTGATGCTTTTCCGTCGAGCGGTCGACCAATGATATTTTGTTTCGTATTCATTTTATTCCGGCAAGCATAAAAGGGTGCGTTTGGGAGGGTTTTTGCTCGTTGTCGCTGGTGATGCTTTTCTGTCGGGCAGTCGAGCGGTGTTGCTCTGTTTTGTGTCCATTTTATTCTAGCAAGGGTATAGAGGTGCATTTGTTTTGCCTTTTATTGAGTTGTATTTTGTGTTTTGGTCTGTGATAGGCTCAATATTCAGTTCAGAATTCATTAAAATGCAGTTATTTTCAAAGTTCAAAATTCAAAACAAAATGATTTTTATGCTCAGTATTGTGTCATTCATGCCATTCAGATTTGCAGAACACACTCGTTTTATTACTGCTAGGTATTTACCCCGATCAACTTTGTACAAGCATATATACCCCCCCAAAAAAAAAAAAACAAAGACAACAAACAAAAGAAAAAAAAGAAAAAGAAAAAAAGACAAAGGGATTTTTCTTTTCCAATGAAGGCCGTAAGCCGACCTCACTTACTCGACTCTCCCGCCGATCTCTTCCTCTTGATTTCGTCTTGGAAAACACTTTAAGGCCCTGCCTCAGTGCTTGCAAGACCACTGAGAGAGTTGACTCCCTGCTAGCCATCAAAAGCAGAGTACGGCGGAAATTTGAATCGGACCATAACGGTGGCTTTCCGTTTCATCTCTTTATTTTCCGCCTTCAGTGCGCTAATCTCTTCTCGCGCATCCTTGTACATATGTTGGAGCAGAAAAAGTTAGGCGTTTAATCAATGTACCTCACTTGTCCTGTTCTGTAGTCGGTAAGACAAATTGGAGACTGCAGCCACTGTCTCCATACAGGACTTCAGCGTGTAGTGGTTGGCTTCAATGTCAGATTGAGCTGCCATTATTTGCTCGACTGACAGCGTAGGAAGGTTAGGAACAGTAGGGAGTAGGGGCACTCTGTCCAAGGGAGCTTATGGGATCATTAAGGTCTGGAAAGAGAGTGAGGGGACGAGACGAGGCCACGTGTCAGAGAAGAGAGGTGTAAAAAGGAGTGGCAGAATAATAACAGAGAGTAGACTGAGTTTTGGTAGCCTTTCTCCTCCACTCAGTCTCTCTGTTCTGTCTCTCTCAAGCAATGATGAAAAAGAAGACAGAAGAGAAGAAGGAGACAGAAGAGAGTGATGAAAAAGAAGACGGAAGAGGAGAAAAAAAAGAAGAGAGTGATGAAGAAAGAGACAGAAGAGGAGAAGGAAAAGAAAACAGAAGAGCAAAACAGAGGGTGACAGCCAAGGCAATTTGTTAGCTAGCTGACGCAAAAGTCGAAGCCACGTATCAGGCGCGTCAGGCGACGAGAGAGAGAGAGAGAGATAAAAACAGGAGAGACGGGAGAGTTATATACATATGTGTATATGTATTGTATATTTATGTACTATACATATTTATTCGAATATTTTTGTCACAAGGGTGGCTTGGTTAAGTGGTTTGGTTCGGCGGTTAAGGATTGAGAGGCTGAGCCTGAGCCTAAGGTTTCGAGCCCCTATAGCAACGAGTGTTTCTTTTGTTTTGTTTTGATTTTATGTATATATGTATTGTATATCTATGTATTATATATATTTGTTTGAATATTCGGTCACGAGAATGGCTTGGTCTCAGTGGTTGAGGACTGAAAGGTTGAGCCTAAGGTTAAAGGCTTGAACTCCTATAGCAATGAATGTTTCTTTTGTTTTGTTTTGGTTTTATGTATATATGTTTTGTATAAGTATATATCTATTTGTTTGAATATTCGGTCACGAGAGTGGCTTCGGTTCAGTGGTTTGGCTCAGTGGTTTTATGTATATATGTATACAATATTTGGTATTAAAAAGAGAGAGAGAGAGAGAGAGAGAGAGAGAGAGAGAGAAGAAATCCTTCTATTATACCTTTCTCAGCTTGTGTACGACATGTTAGCACTGCAAATCGGTTAAAAACGGCAGGTGCGCCTATCTGTTCACACCACCCCTTCTCTTTTCGCGTGCGACGCGTTAGGACTGCAAATAGGTTAAAAACAGTAGGTACGTCTATCTGTTCACACCACCCCTTCTCCTCTCGCGTGCAACGTGTTAGGACTGCAAATCAGTTAAAAACAGCAGGTGCCCCTGTCTGTTCACACCACCCCTTCTCCTCTCGCGTGCAACGTGTTAGGACTGCAAATCAGTTAAAAACAGCAGGTGCCCCTGTCTGTTCACACCACCCCTTCTCCTCTCGCGTGCAACGTGTTAGGACTGCAAATCAGTTAAAAACAGCAGGTGCCCCTGTCTGTTCACACCACCCCTTCTCCTCTCGCGTGCAACGTGTTAGGACTGCAAATCAGTTAAAAACAGCAGGTGCCCCTGTCTGTTCACACCACCCCTTCTCCTCTCGCGTGCAACGTGTTAGGACTGCAAATCAGTTAAAAACAGCAGGTGCCCCTGTCTGTTCACACCACCCCTTCTCCTCTCGCGTGCAACGTGTTAGGACTGCAAATCAGTTAAAAACAGCAGGTGCCCCTGTCTGTTCACACCACCCCTTCTCCTCTCGCGTGCAACGTGTTAGGACTGCAAATCAGTTAAAAACAGCAGGTGCCCCTGTCTGTTCACACCACCCCTTCTCCTCTCGCGTGCAACGTGTTAGGACTGCAAATCAGTTAAAAACAGCAGGTGCCCCTGTCTGTTCACACCACCCCTTCTCCTCTCGCGTGCCCACAGTTTCTCTCTCCGCAGAGGCAAAAATATCTGCAAAAGCAGATGAACAGCAATCGGCCGGCAAAAAATGCCATCTTGGCCAAACAAAGTGCCGACCGGCACAAAAAAGTGCTGACCGGCAACAAATAGTGCCGACCGGCAAACTAAATTGCCGGTGGCAGCAAAAACTAGCCGGTGGCATCTAGCCACTGCCGGTGAAGGGTGGGGATGGTCTACAAGCCCCACTCTGCCTCTCCAAGGCAAGATGCAAGTGTTTGGTGCAAAACCAGACACTAAACGGTCGAGTTCGGGGATCCTGAGGCAAGGCGCGTGAGCCGAGACCTCCGGGAACTCCAAACGAACACAAACATGGATAATCACCGAGTGTTCAAACGGTGACGTCCAAGTCTTGAGGACGGTCAAAAATGGGGTGTCTACAGTAAATAAACTTAAGCTTGGAATGTTTAGGATGGGCCCCAAGGGGTATCCAAGTTTGTGGAGCGGTGAGGTTATGGGTAAAGTAGGCTAGACCCATTGGACCCAAAACAAAAATCACAAGCGCACGCCGCCGCCACCGTCCGTCCGGTTAGTCGGGCGGGCTAGCCTGGGCTTGGGTGCAGGTGTGTGGTGTGCGGTTAGATTGGGCTTGTCCGGCCAAATACTTATCTTTTTAGGCAAAAAACATTTGACTTTTATTTATTTATTTATTTTATTTAGGTTTCAAAATTCAAAAGAAATTGGTCTAGTTTTTTTTTTTTTTTTTCTCTTTCACCCAAACAGATCCCTACCTGTTAAAGTCCACTCGAATAGGTTTAATTCCACCCGAACAGATCTCTTTCTGTTCTCAACATGTTTGTTCCTGCTCCGAACAGGTTTTTTCCTGTTGGTATCTGTTCTGAAAAGCCACCAGGTTTCCTATAAATACCTTGCCTTCCAGCAATGTTCAATGATCGATTTTGTTTCCTTCTTCTTTCTCTTTTCGTCCTACTGTTTCTGTATTTGTTTTGCATTTTATCTTAGGAAGAAAAAGAAAGAGTCACAATAGAGTTTTGGTTCGCTAGACTTGATTTTGTAGTGCTGCAAATCAAGTGATAGTTGTTGCATCCTGGGAAGTAGACACTGATAAATCTTGAAACACCTAAGCGAGGGCGAAATTTACTTTAAGGAGATTGTGTCCAACACAAGTCTCGACTTATAATTTCTATAAGCAACTAATTAGGAATGTAATTTATATAATTATTTTCTGAATTAATTATTTTTTATTTTATTGTTTATTTTATTTATACATACACACATCCACTGTGAGAATAACAAAAATAACCAGACATAAAAAGGACAAAGTGTAGCTATTAAATTGTAGGGATGAAATTAATTCATATTCCCTTGCTAGTTAGCAAATGCTCAGCCCTATTAGCACTATTTAAATTAAAGCATTTGAATTTGGTCATTTTAGGCCATACTTCAAACATATTAAAAACATTTTTGCGCCTCTGCCCTATGAGTACTATTTAAATTAAAGCATTTGAATTTGGTCATTTTAGGCCATACTTCAAACATATTAAAAACATTTTTGCGAAAATTAGAAATGGTTTAAAAGGGCTCGACACAAATTGTTTTCTAAAAGGGTTTTTTATTGGCCGGTCCTACCTTTTACACTTATTCCCCTCTTAGTCCTGAGTTTTGCTCTTGTGCACCAACAGGTCTTGAGCCTTTTTTTTTTGCCCCGTTTTACCCCTCCCTTGTTTTGGCGCGTTTCTGTTTGGATTTTCCATCCAAATATTGTGTTGTGAGTATGGGTTTGTGATTTAGATTTCCGTGGAACTTCACGATTTGCTAATGTATTATTATGGAGCTTTGTGATTTGTGATTTCGTGCTTGGTGTATCTTCGCGATTTGTGATTTGCGATTGCGTGCTTGGTGAATCTTCCTATTTGCGATTTCGCGTTTGGTGTATAGTTACATTTTCTGATTTGCGATGTTGTGGAGTTAGGTCAACTGGTATGTTTGATTTTGATTTCGATTTCAATTTCAATATTTTGATTCTTTTTAGTTTGAATTGGTGATTTTGATTTTGTTATGATATTGTTGTAACTCTGATGTTTTTGTTGCGATTGAATTTGTATTTTGATCATGATATTGAAAGCTTTGAGATATGTATATGTAAAGAATTTTAGATTTTTCTTTTTTTTGGTTACGAAATTGTCTTGATTGAACACAGGTGCTGGTTTGTTATTTTATACAGTGATAATTTTATCACTAAGTATTTTGGGGGTGTTGTTGGATTAACTTTTTCAACAATGATAAATTTATCAGTGAGTATGGGAATAAGAGATGAAAAGGTTGCATAATATAATGGTAAGATTCAAATTGAGTTACCATGTCCAATAAGTGTAAGTCTTATTCACTGTTCTTGGTCTTTGATGGTGTTAACTGTTAAAGTTATCAGTGTTGGTTTTTGGATGTGTTTGAGTTGGTTGATAATTTTATCACTGTATTTGATTTTGTTTTAGGTTGTTTGAATTGTTTGCTGAAATATAATTGTTGTTTGTTGCAGGATTTATAGTGATGGAGAATTGTTTGTTTCTTATGTGCAAATTTAGAGGTGTGACATTGGTTATCAAGTATAATGATGGATTTAATTTCAATGATTTAGTATATAAATTGTGTGCAAAGTGGAGTGAGTTAGTTGGTAGTTCTTTGAATATATCACATACAATGCCTGGACATTCTTGTTGTGGTCTACAAAGTGAAAAGGATTTGGAGGTTATGGTTGGACTTGCACTTTCTTGTGATATTCATTATATTGATGCTTTTGTAAAATGTTGTTCTTTGGGTGAAGGTTATATGATTTGTGATAGTGAAGCTAGTAGTAGTAGTAGTGTTATTTGTGAAACCGATTTTTTGCCTTCATTTTATTCAAATCAATGGAAACCTTTGCTCTCTGATAGGTGGGTTAATTGTATGAAAGGAGTGGAACAAAGGTTTGCTCAAGGAGTTGTTGAATTTCGAGATACGTTGTCAAAGTATTCTATTCATTCCGATTTTGATTTTGATTTTGTTAATAATGATAAGGTTCGTGTCACTGTTCATTGTAAGAGAAGGGCTGATTTGGGATGTTTATGGAGCAAGCATGCTAGAGTGAAAAATTATAGTAAAGCTTTTGTTATTAAACAATTTGATGATGTTTATACTTGTGGATCTTCTTTTCATACAGTTAAACATGCTAGGATGACTTCAAGTATGATTGGTGGGCTAATTTCAAGTGATATTCGTAATAAGGCTTTGAAATCGGTTGGTGAGGTGGTTTGTGATTTCAAGGACTATTATGGAACAGGAGTTTCTTATCAGCGAGCTTGGATAGGTGTTGAAAAGGCAAGTGGTCTTGTTTTTGGTGACTATTTATCATCATTTGACGATCATTATTGGTATGTTGATGCCGCTAATGATTGTAATCTGGGGAGTGTTTTGATATGAATTTGATGTTGATAGTAAAGGAAGACATTTCAAATGCTTGTTTTTCGCTTTTGAGGCATGTATTCATGGTTTCAAGTATTGTCGGCCTGTGTTGATACCTGATGGAACTTTTTTGAAAGGAAGACACAAAGATTGTTTATTGGCTGCTACCGCAAAGACGGTAACCAAGGTATATTCTGTGTCTATTTGTTATTATTATTAAAACAGTGATAATTCTATCATTTTTGTTACTGGAGAGTATTGATTATTGAGTATGGTCAATCTATTAGTGATAAATTTATGCTGTATACTTTTGTTAAATTTTTATATTTATATAGTGATAAATTTATTATCCATTGATTCTATATGTTGTATGCTGCTATTGAATTTTTGTAGTTATACAGTGATAAATTTATCTATGGCTGGTGCTATATGTTATATACTTCGTGTTTTGATTTTCTTTTCGTAATTTTTTTTATTTGTTATTGATAACGTGTATATATATTTTGTTTGTAGGTTTATATCCGTTATGTTTTGCCATTGTTGATAGTGAAAATTATGACAGTTGGCATTGGTTCTTGTCAAAGTTATTTGTTATTTTGACTCCGGGGAGGGATATTGCGTTTGTTACTGATCGGCATGGAGGTTTGCTGAAAGCTTTAGCTGAGGTCTTTCCGTTTTCTTCTCATTCTTTTTGTCTAATGCATTTGAAGACAAACTTGAAACTTATTTGTCAGTGAAGAGTTGTGAATCTAAAGAGTATTTGCTTACTCTTTTTAGTAGATGTGCATATGCTTCTACTATTGAATTTTTTAATGAGCTATTTGAAGAATTTAAGGGTCGTTGTGGTCGTAGTGTTGAGAAGTTTCTTGAGGATTTGCCTAATGAGTATTGGTGTAATGCTTATTTTCAAGACAAGAGGTATGGTGAAATGTGCACAAATGCTGCGGAATCTTTTAATTCATGGATTAGGGATGAACGCCATTTGCTTTCAATTAGTCTTGTTGATGCTATACGGGTGAAACTAATGAAGCAATTTTCAAGAAGGAGAGAAGTTGGGAATAAGTGGAATCGTATTGTTTGTCCTTTTGCAGAGAAAAAGTTAGAAGAAGCTTTCAATGATACAAAAGCATAGATAGTTAATAAATGTAGCGATGTCATTTATGAAATCCAAATAGATCATTCAGTTATGGTTGATATTGGGAAACGTTCTTGTTCTTGTCGATTGTGGGAAATTGATTCTTTTCCTTGCAAACATGGTTTTTGTGCTATAAGGAGGAGTGAGAATGATCTGAATCATTTTCTTAATGATTAATATCGTGTTAGTAGTTATTGTGATTCTTATTCACATTCTATCTATCAAGTTCCTAATATGTGGAAGCCAAATGTAATTGTTGATGATGACGTTGTTTTACCTCTTCTTTGTAAGAGACCAGCTGGACGTCCAAGAACAGAGAGAACACCTTTTAAGGGCGAAATCAAGAGAATTAGGTGCAGTAGGTATGGAAAGATGGCAACTCATAATCGGAAAACATGTAAAAAAGCTTTGCTTTAGTTGTATTGATTTTAATTGAATTACTTTGTTAAGAGTTGAGAGGTGTTACTTGCATTGAATGATTGAGTATTTTTGGAAAGATGTATCATTTTGGTACTTGTATTG
This sequence comes from Camellia sinensis, assembly GCF_004153795.1. Lineage (NCBI taxonomy): Eukaryota > Viridiplantae > Streptophyta > Magnoliopsida > Ericales > Theaceae > Camellia > Camellia sinensis. Next base: position 732,249 of record NW_021027863.1, on the reverse strand, counting down.
AATGATTGAGGAATTTGTTGAACAAAAATTATATTTTTTGCTGATATTTTTACAGAATTAAGTTTCACAGATTTATATTATTTGATTTGGGTTAAATGTAGTTGTTGTTTTTGGTGTTTTATACAGTAATAAATTTATCACTAGTTGGTTCGGACAAGTTGGTGGATTATTTTTTTGTAAGAATTATAACTTTACCATTGTCTGAATGAAGCAATCAAGCATTAATGGAGTTCCTGAATTTTGTTATTTTTTTTTTTGGGTAAGTGAATTTTGTTATTTTCAAGAATGATAAATTTATCACTGATTGTATGGGAAGAGTTGATGGTTTATTACATTTATGTCAGTGGTTGATAAATTTATCACTATCATATCCAAGCAAATGTTCGTTTTTACAGTGATAAATTTATCATTGGCTTAAACTCAACAAAAATCAATTGATGTCACTAGTTATACATGTTTTTAGTTTTTCTGTGCCTTGATTAATTCAAACAAGAATACAGCCTTGCTTGTTAGATAATGCATCCCTTAGAAACACAAATAATTTGTGCACTGAATTTACAATGACATATGCTAGACCTCTTTCCAGTTTCTTTCTCTTCACATTGTATCTTATTTACTCTTGAGTTGATTGCTGATAAAAGGAGAAGAGAGAAAATGAATATATATATGTACACATATATTCTTTTTTGGTCTTTTGTTGTTTCTGAGTGATTTTATATAGTGGATGTCTATATATATATGTACACATATATCCTTTTTTGGTCTTTTGTTGTTTTTGAGTGATTTTATATAGTGGATGTCTTTTATGAGATTCCAAATGACAGTAGATTTGAGATTCAAAGTTTGAATACGGTTTTCCCCATAAGTCTTTCAGTATTCAAAGGAGTAGATCTTTATATATTACTTACTTATAAGAAACAATTTTTGTCTGGAGTTATGTAATTTTCCCAGGAAAAATTTCCACAATACAAAACTGTAGATCAAATCTCTAAAATACATAATTGCATATCTGTTGTGTTCACTACTTTGCAAAGCAAAAAATTTTAGATCAACTACCATGTTTATCTGGTTTAGCAACAAGTTCTCAGTCTGCATACTGTTTTGTGGTCACTTAGAAGCAAGCTTTGGATGTTTGAGTTGTTTAACTGAAGTATCAAATGGTTTTGATTATTCAGAAATCACCAAGGATGGCATGTTCTTACATTCATTCTCAAACTTGAGAATATCTACAAATTGTAACAGTATTTTAATTTCTAATTTGGACAATGTAATAGTGTTTGTGTTTTAATTTTTAATTTAGGTAAATTTTTTATTATTTTTTATAGTGTTTTGTTTACTTGAATTAGGGAAAAAGAATGAGAGAGAGAGAGAGAGAGAGAGAGAGAGAGAGAGAGAGAGAGAGTTTAATTGAGTTTTGAGAAAAGAATGAGAGAGAGAGAGAGAGAGAGGTGCTGGTTTTTTTGTTTGAACAGTGATAAATTTATTGAAACAGTGATAAATTTATCAGTGTAAACAAAACACTATAAAAAAATAAATTTATCAGTATAGTGACTCCAAACCTGTTATTAACCTTTAAATTCGATACAAATAATCAAATTAGAATCAATATTTTGAATGAAATTTGCATAACAAGACTGATATCAAAAGTCAGATCTAGTAACAATATGGCTAAAAAAGACTGAATGTTTCATTGAAGCAAATTTGACATTGTAACAACCAAGCACTGTCCATAACTTTGACATTATAACAACCAAGCATTGTAATATTCATTGGAGCAAAGTAAGAACCAAAATCATCAAAATACAGGTAACACTGTAACAACCAAACAAGCAAAATGTATGAAGTATTGACATTCTAACAACCAAATGAATCAATGTTGCCTTTTGTTTTCTTTTCTTCCAGATCTATTGAATATTGCGGAGGCAAGTCATCAATGTTTTCATCAACTATTTGTTGTTGAGTAGCTTGTTGGTCAGTCAAGAAGATAGTTAACATATCAGCTCTCAATTGATTACATTCTTCCTTGAAAAAAGTAGGCATTATGTTATTTTTGGAAACATATTACCTCATGATATAGCAAACAATGATTCAACAATCAAGCCTGCAAAAATATTTTGAAATCAAAATATTATAATTTGGTTTCGTTTCTTTTTTATTTTATTTTATTTTTATAACAGTGTTTTGTTATTAATAAACTTACGACGTGTCTTATTGTTGTGGGCTGTTGATGACGCTCTCTGTCTCCTGTTGAAATTTATCAGGGTTGATGAGAGTTGGCTTCTCATCCTTTATGTACTTGTCAATAATCTCTCTCTACAACATATACATTTGTATAATTGTTCTATTAGAAAGTCAGTTGAAACAATTAATGAGAAACCATGGATTTAAAGAATGATAAATATATTACTGTATAAATTTTTGATGTATAATTGAGCATAGATTAGGATTGATGTATTGGATTAATGGTAAATTTGATAGTGAAAATATTTTTACCACTTCATTTGCGACATTGAAGTGTGGATCTTTAGGCATTTCTCCCCTTGGTCTCATGGAATTGTAGAATTTCCATGAACCTTCTTCAATGCCAAGGACAAGTATGTCCAATGAAAATTTTGGTGGATTGGAAGAGAAGGTATCTCGCTTTCATGGCTTCAGGCATCAATTTGTTCAGCATTCTCTTTCTTGCTTCCTCATCTTTTATTGTCAACAAGTGCTAACAAATATAAATAAAAAAATAATGTTAATTTAACCTTAAACTTTTTCAAATTACATAGGTGGCGAGTATGAAAATTTTTTGTCACTGTGATCAAAATTTTATCAATCCATATCAAAATTTATCACTACATTGCAAAATTCATCTATACTACATAGAAAGGGAACACATATATTGGTTTCTTGAGGCCTTTTTTTCTCCTCCATGCCAAATGGATCTTTATATCCCCTAATATATCTATACTATTCTTCTCTTTCATTTTGTAAATATTCATAAATGATCTGTAATAGGCTATATATCCATACTGCTTATTTCAAGTACACTTATGTGAGTGTGCACATGTACTAATATATATATATATATATATATATCATGATTCTCTCAATTCCATAGTTGTAATGAAAGATGTCCATTACTTAATAAATTACATCAAACAAGAGCTCTATGAGGCTTCACCACTAACAAAATGAAAGTGAACTATGTCCTGCAACATCATAGCATATAATCCAGCTATTTCAATTTCAACACATCTCAATATTTGTTGAAGTTCTCAATATCATATGCAGTAATTTCGAAAATCCAAAAAAGTGCCCCAGAATTTGTAATCAAAGACTGGGATTTACTTATGCTGTGGCGCCACAATAACAAGGTCAAAATATACAACGGTGATTACAAAATCTGAGTCAGAAATTCTAGTTTGGTTTGCTTGACTTTTTATTTCACATGTCAAGATTTGAATTAGGAAACAGGGCCAATTGAAGAGAGAAGGTAGTGTCATATGTTTGAAACTAGTTACTCAGTTAAAGAAACAGAGGTTATACACTGATAAAAAACAAAACAAGTGTTGTTCCTCAATTAAGCAAACTAGTTACTTATATGGCAACTTGAAATGAATATGAATGATGTTGGTCCTTATTTTTGTGCAAGCAAGTGTTTTGCATATGCGTCTATTATCTGTGTTGAAAACAAAAAACAAAACAAAGAATTAATATAAATCAAACACTAAAATGTTATTTTAATGAGATACAAATTCAACTTACAATGCCTGCCAAATCTTGACCCTTCAATATTTTGTCAATGTCATTTACGTAGACATAGGTTGCATGGTTAGCTCCTTGCCACACTTCTGATCCCTGAAAAAAAGGTTATTAGTGTTGGAATAATAAATTTATTAATATTTTTAGAATATTTGATACTTATAAATTCGTTCAGCTTCTTGAGTTGCTGCTGCAGGTTATCATTTGTAGTTTGAAGGATGTCCCTTTCCATTTGTAACCTTTCCATTTTGAGCATATCATCTTCTATCTTCTGAAAAACAAGTACTTCTACTAGATTTGGATCCACTTCAGGCTCTTTGTCAACTTCGTTTCCTTCACTCTTTTGTGATTCAAAGGGTATTGTATTCTTTTTCCTTTCAGGGCATATTTTGTGTGGAATTGGTTCCCATGTTTCATATTTGGATTTGTCTTCAGTCAATGTTTGTTCTTCTTTTTCAGAATTTTCAGTCTAATTATGTTGCTGAAAATCAGCATTTTCATCTTCATCTTCGTCTTCATCCTCAATTTCTCCTAGCAGCATTCGATATATTTTTTTCTTTTCATCTGTGTGCTTCAAATTGTTCTCCTACATGGATGAAAATTAAAAAAATGAATGATATGATACAAATTTCAGAGATAAATTTCTCATAGCAAATTTTATCACCAATTAGGAAAATTAAACAAATCTATGATTGTTATAGCAAATTTTATCACTGAACTGGCATAGTAAACAAATCTATCATTGTATAACAAATTTTATCACTGAATTAGCAAACGTAAGCAAATAAAGTAAATATAAGACAAAATGTCTAATTCAATTCATTTTTACGGATAAATTTATCAATACGGAAACCTAATCAATTCTAGTCGAATATAAAGTAACACAAATAAAGTAAATATGAAACAAAACTCATGCACAGTAGACAAATAGAAAAACATTCACTGCATAAAAGAATTTATCACTCAATTAGGTATACTAAGGGAAATTTGTCACTCAATTAGGCAAATTAAATAAATTTATCAGTGTGAATAAAAATTTATCACTACATAAGAAAATCTATCATTTGTTTAAACAAAACAAAGGTTAGCATTGCATACCACAATATCTTTTAGATCTTGCAAGGATGAACTTGCCAATTGTTGTCCCAAATGTGTGATGTTCCATTTTGCAAATCTTGGGATTGCATTATTGGCATTGGGTTTGATGGTGCTTGTGTGTTCGCATATCCAATACTGTTGAAAACAAAAAAAATTGTTATAAGCAAGTATTTAGTAAACATAAATATTATAGTTCATAAGTTATAAGTGAGGTATTTACTTACCAATACGACCATTACACATTCGGACACTTATCAATTTGGTTCATGTTTCTTTCTATTGATTTTGTGAGCTGTTGCTTTGTTGCATCGCATCAATCATAAGACTTTATTTTGTCAATATCCTCAAGATATTTCATGAACCCCCAACCGATTGTAGTGCCAGTACCAGGATATAACAACAGCAAGCAAATCAAGAGGCAGACAAGCCTCACAACATCTTCTCTATCTTCCTTCTTATTGTTTCTCAAAAGTTTGGTTATCAACTTTTGGATTGAAGCACTTGTCGTTCTACTCTCTCTTATTGTCCTTCTTTTTACCAAATCTATGTCATCTTTTCTTCCATATACAAGATTCATCTTCTTTTGTCCACATGCAATCTCAAAAATTAACTTAAAGTCATTTCTTTTCAACTTCAGCTTCTTCCCTCAAATTTCAAATGTGGTTCCATCCATTTGGTATGTTTGCAAGATTTTTGCAACCACATCATTATATTTCATTGAATCTGCTTTTTGCACCTTCTTCTTTGACAAAATGTCAACTAGAAGGAAGAAGGGAGTCTTTTTCAATATTTGGAAATGCTCATTTTCAAGTTTCGTGGCATTGAAGAATCTAATGAGAGATAGCATGTTTGAGCGGTACACATACTTTGCTTCAGGGTCATGAATTTGATCATTTCTTATTTTTCTTCCCTCTATTTTCTTCTTACCTTTTGGTTTGTGCTGCTTTGGTTTTTGTTTGTTTTGTTCGGGCTTAGTTCTTGTTTTTGCTTGTTTCTGTTGTTGGTGTTTGGTTATTCTTTGTTTTTGTTGTCCTTGTTTTTGAGCTTGATTTGCAGGTTCATCCTTCTGCTGTCTCTGTCTTTTCTTCCTTTGTTGTTGTTTGCTTGTTGTTTCTATTGTTGCTGTTTTCTTTTTGTTATGTTGTTGTTTTTTTGTCTCGTTGTTGTCTTTCTCTTCTTGCTTTTGTGTTTTTGTAGTTAAAGATCTTCTTTCTGACATAGATAATCTCATAAAAGAGCTCACAACATCTATATAAAAGAAGGATATCAATGAAGTAGGCAAACCATGCAAAATTAATGGATATACGACAAAATTTATCATTTAATTAAGCAAAGAAAGGTTATACACTGATAAAACTTGAATATATTCATAATTCCTTTGTATTCATTTTGTTAGCTAGCAAACAAAATAATTCAAACAATCAAAGAAGAATAAGAAGAATTATGACAAAATTTATTACATAATTAAGCAAACAAAGCTTATATAGTGAAGAGTTCTAATAATGACCAGCAAAACAGACCACTCAATTGGGTTGGTTCAGATGCATATGGCAACAGTTGGGAAGGAATTCATTGCACCAATTCATGTGTGACATCTATATAAGTCGCTATTGTGTTTTACCTTTAATGCATTGTTGCTGCTTCCTTATTCTTTCTCTTGCTTCTGCTTGTTTTTCAACTTCATTTACAGGTTCATGCTTCTGCTGTCTCTGTCTTTTGTTCATTTCTTGTTGTTTGCTTGTTGTTTCTGTTCTTGCGGTTTCCTTTTTGTTATCTTGTTGCTTTTCTTGTCTCATTGTTGTCTTCATTTTCTCACTTTTGTCTTTTTGCAGTAAAAGATCTTGTTTCTAGCCTAGATAATCTCTTACGAGAACTCGCAACATCTATATGAAAGAGGTATATCAATGAAATAGGCAAACCATGCAAAATTTATCATTTAATTAAGTAAAGAAACACTGATAGAACTTGAATATATTCATAATTCCTCTGGATTCATTTTGTTAGCTAGCAAACAAAATAATTCAAACAATTAAATAAGAATAAGAATAATTATGAAAATTAAGCAAATTTATCACTGATGCAAATTCGGCAATAAAAAAGAAAAAGAAGAAAAATAGACTGAGGCAAATTCTTCCCCAAAAGAGATCAAATTTGTTTAAGTTGGTGAGTCTATTGACTATTGTGTTAATCATCTTCTGCCTACACTAAATTTTTGCAAATGTATCCCTACATAGAAATGGAGATGAATGTGTAAGTGATAAACTTATCAGTTGGTTTGGTATGTGAACCAAACTTATTAGTTGGTCTGATAAACTTATCAGTTGTATATTTATTTATGTATCTATTGTTACTATTATCTATACTATCTATACTATTATATTATGTGTGCCTCTATATTGGTTTGTTGAAGCTTTTGCCATGTGGCATTTACATAATTTAAAAAAAAAAACTACTTAAATTTTACTTGATGTTAATTACTCTCTTATGGGAACAAACAGTTACAGAACCACACCCTATAGTATGGTTTAATTATCAAATCTATAAATTGGTTTGAGTTCTATAACAGAAAAAAGGTTTATCAGGGGAGATGCCTTGATTTGATGCACTTCTACTATAAGGTAAAAGTATTGCAATGCTTCTATTTGTAGGCTATATCAACAACATGATTTGTATATTTAAGTTTGATAAAGATCATTGAGTTATTTTTTTCTATTTATAATTGGTATTTCAATTGTTAGTACATCTATATATAGTTTAAGCTATTTCTTTTAGTGGAATTTTAGTATGAAAATTTGCTCAAACAACCATTATCCAATAAAAAAGAAAAAAAAATAATATCAATTATAAAAATGTTACCAAAAGAGAAGTGTAGTTTATAATCGATCAAATATTAAACAAAAATCACACACAAAATTAATCCATAAGGTGTAAAAAAATTACAATTTTTGAGAAATTAGACATAGTGAAATAACCAAATAAAAAATAAAATAAAATATATCAAAAGAAGGATGCAAGTTATTATCAATCAAATATTAAACAAAAGTCACACAAAATTTAATGTATAAAAAATTACACACATGTAGTGTGTGCATCCTTCTAGTTACTATTATATATGTGAACAACTCACTTTAATCTCTTGAATCGACTCCCTTCTTATTTGTTAACTGAATTTTTTTATATCAAAAATGGAAAAAATATATATTTTAAAATGAACCTAATTTTGAACTTGAAAACCAACACCCTTATCACTTGATCAACAAACATTTCACATATTCACAAGTTCTATTTTCCGAAAATGCCCTAATATTGTTGAAATTTGCAAGTTGTAATTGAACCATATCTAGGGTTTTTGAAAATGTGTTTGAATAGGGAGAGAAGTAAGGGTTTCAGTTGCTTACGTTTTACAGGTATGTTTCGTCGGAATTTTTGTTCGAATCAACTGATTTGGCATTCAAATCGCCTGAGTTATGTTCATTGTTCTGCCTGAGAATGGAAGGGTTTCGCCGATGGTGGAGAATGAGAAAGACAGAGCTTGAATCGTGTGGCTCGCGCTTTTGTTTCCCGTGTCTGGCAAATATATTGTGCTACAATAGTACCTTTTTTTTTTAATTTTTTATTTATCTTTGATAATTTTAACAATGGAAAATATCTTGATACAATAGTAAGATATTTCGAGTTTTGCAATTCATTTTCAATTTAAATTGTTCAACATTTCAATTTAGAAAATGCTTCAGTGTTCTCATATTCATATTCAAATGAAATTAAACATATTATATTTGGTATTGAAATGAAATATTTCTAAAATTTATTAAAAAAAAATTAAATTAGCTATCAACTTAAAATTAATAATACCTGATTCTTAAATATTAGTATTTTGCATTGTAAAATTATAGTATGATCTTTCAACATTCTTGAGCTCATGTGTAACTAACTACAAATAATTTTTTTAATTTTTTTTTTTTTTTTACGAATGTATTCTAAATCTTTTATTAACCTTTAAATTTGGCACAAATAATCAGATTATAATCAATTTTTTGAATGAAATTTGCATAAAACAAGACTGATATCAAAAGCCAGATCTGGCAACGATATGGCTAAAAAATACTGAATGTTTCATTGAAGCAAATTAAGAACCAAAATGATTAAAACAATGTAATATTGTTTGTATTTTAATTTTCAATTTAGGTAAATTTTTTATTATTTTTTATAGTGTTTTGTTTACTCGAATTGGGAAAAAAGAATGAGAGAGAGAGAGAGAGAGAGAGAGAGAGATGCTACAATAGTACTTTTTTTTTTTTTTTTTTTATCAGTGGCATTTTTTAATCAGTGGTAGATATCTTGCTACAATAGCAAGATATTTTGAGTTTTACAATTCATTTTCAGTTTAAATTATTCAAAATTTCAGTCTAGGATATGCTTCAGTGTTCTCATGTTCAGATGAAATATAATACATGAGAACATTCTTGAGCATTCTTGAACATTTTATAAACATGAGAACACTCTTGAGTATTTTTGAACATTTTAATAATACCTAATTCTTAAATATTAGTATTTTGCATTGTAAAATTATAATATGATTTTTCAACATTTTTTAGCTCATATGTAGTTAACTACAGATAATTTTTTTTTTTTACAAATTTATTTTAACTGTACTTATATCTTATTTTTTAAAATTTCACAATGATCAAAATAATATAATAGTGTTTGTGTTTTAATTTTCAATTTAGGTAATTTTTTTTTAATTTTTTATAGTGCTTTGTTTAATTGAGTTAGGAAAAAAGAATGAGAGAGAGAGAGAGAGAGGTGCTGGTTTTTTTGTTTGAACAGTGATAAATTTATCAGTGTTCACAGTGATAAATTTATTGAAACAATGATAAATTTATCAGTGTAAATAAAACACTATAAAAAAATAAATTTGTCAGTATAGTGATTCCAAACCTGTTATTAACCTTTAAATTTGACACAAATAATCAGATTATAATCAATTTTTTGAATGAAATTTGTATAAAACAAGACTGATATCAAAAGCCAGATCTAGTAACAATATGGATAAAAAAGACTGAATGTTTCATTGAAGCAAATTAAGAACCAAAATGATCAAAACAATATAATAGTGTTTGTGTTTTAATTTTCAATTTAGGTAAATTTTTTATTATTTTTTATAGTGATTTGTTTAATTGAGTTAGGAAAAAAGAATGAGAAAGAGAGAGAGAGAGAGAGATGCTAGTTTTTTGTTTGAATAGTGATAAATTTATCAGTGTTCACAATGATAAATTTGTTGAAACAGTGATAAATTTATCAGTGTAAACAAAACACTATAAAAAAATAAATTTATCAGTATAGTGATTCCAAACCTGTTATTAACCTTTAAATTTGACACAAATAATCATATTATAATCAATTTTTTGAATAAAACTTGCATAAAACAAGACCTAATAGTGTTTGTGTTTTAATTTTCAATTTAGGTAAAAAATTTTATTATTTTTTATAGTGTTTTGTTTATTTGAGTTGGGAAAAAAGAATGTGAGAGAGAGAGAGATGCTGGTTTTTTTGTTCGAACAGTGATAAATTTATTAGTGTTCACAGTGACAAGACTGATATCAAAAGCCAAATCTGGTAACAATATGGATAAAAAAGACTGAATGTTTTATTGAAGCAAATTAAGAACCAAAACGATCAAAACAATGTAATAGTATTTGTGTTTTAATTTTCAATTTAGGTAAATTTTTTATTATTTTTTATAGTGTTTTGTTTAAGCAACTCTATCATTGTTATAACAAATCCATCATTGTTTAATTGAGTTGGGAAAAAAGAATGAGAGAGAGAGGTGTTGGTTTTTTTGTTTGAACGGTGATAAATTTGTTAAAACAGTGATAAATTTATCAGTGTAAACAAAACACTATAAAAAAATAAATTTATCAGTAAACCTGTTATTAAGCTTTAAATTTGACACAAATAATCAGATCATAATCATTTTTTTGAATGAAATTTGCATAAAACACGACCTATATCAAAAGCCAGATCTGGTAACAATATGGTTAAAAAAGACTGAATGTTTCATTGAAGCAAATTTGACATTGTAATAACCAAGTATTGTAAAATTTATTGAAGTTAAGTAAGAACCAAAATGATTATAATCTTTGTCCCAAATTATTTAAGCATTGTTGTCATTGTCTATTGTGTCCCAAAACTCCTTGTCTTCAAGCACCGCTTCTATTGTCTCATCAATGATTTGCTGAGTGTCTGTCTGTTGGTTAGTCAACAAAGCATCTATGATATCTGCTCTAATTTGTTGGCACTGCTCCTTTGTTAAATTGGGAAAGATGTCTTTGTTACAGACATATTCCCTCATGAGATAACAAACTAGGACGCCACAATCAAGTCTACGATAACATTGGAAAAACAAAGTTAGTAGTCATCAATGATAATTTTATGAATGTAATGTGTTTTGATTTTTAGAAACTTACGAAAGATTAACTTGTTGGGGACAATTCATTGCAATTTCTGTTTCTTCATGAAACTTGTTACTTTTAATGAGTTTGGGATTGTGATGCTGAAGGTATTTTTCAATAACCTTTCTTTGCAAAATATATTAATAATTAATTGGTGTTTGACAAATAAATGCATAATAAAATTTGATATAGACAAAGGAAATGAATGATATCGTAATTAATTGGTATTTTACCACTTTGTTTGCCTCATTTAAGTGGTTATCTGTTTCTGTGCTTGGTCTCATTGAATTGTAAAACTTTCATGAGCCATTTTTAGTATCGAGTACCAACAACGTCCAATGGTTTTCATTGAAAATTGGGAAAAGAAGATATCTTTCCTTGACAGCTTCTAACATCATTTTGTTCAACAATTGATTTATTTTTGCCTCATCCTTTGTGGTGAACAAATACTGTGTTTTACAAATATATTAGTTTTGATTACAATATAATTCGTTAATGGTAATTTTATCACTATAACACTGGATGAATGAGAACTTATGCACTTGATATAGACAAGGGAAATGGATGACATCGTAATGAAATATTTATATATATATATAATTTACTTACATGGCATGATGTAGTAAATATATATGTTGTTCTTGCTTGTGAGCTCAGGCTGAATTTTGGTTTCGGTTGCTCTTCTCTCATTAAGACTTCCTTGTAGGCATTGATTGCCTGTTTTAAAAACAAAAGCAAACAAGGTTAATGAGAAAATTATTATTTGGTATTACAATTGATATATGCACAAATAGGAATTTGATTTTACATTTTCAGAAAGTTCTTCGCATTTGACTATTTTGTCAATATCATCCAAGTATAAATAGCTGCCCACTTCCTTTCCTTGTAAGATTGGATAACTGCAAATGTGAAAACAAAATTTATCGTTGTATACCAAAATTTATTGCTCAATTAATGAAAGAAAGGGTAGGGGAACAAATTGAGCATCAAATTTTACTTGATGTATCAAATCCCAATAATGAACTGAAGTACAGAACATAAACACAAATGCCTAAATAATTTGATACCATAGATGAGACACCACGAAGATTAGCTGAATATATCACTCTACCAAACAAATTAAGTAAAATTTATCACTATGTACCAAATTTTATCACTGTATATCAAAATTTATCAATGAATGAAGTAAACAAAGGTTATACATTGATAAATGCATGACTATATACTAAAATTTAGATTCTAAATTTGAAAATTTTAGGACCAAATCATGTTCTTACCTGTTGGTTTTTGTTGCCAAAAGACTAGTGAGTTTCATCCTTGATTTCTTTGGCAATTTGTGAAACACTAGATAGGAAGTGTCAATTTCTTTTGTTGGATGTTGATGTTGTGTCTGCTCTTCTTTTCTAGTCTTTGCACTTTCTTTAACCATTGGTTCTACTTCATCAACTGTCTTGTTCTGCTTTGGTTGTTTTTTCGTTATATATCAAAAATCTAGATCTTTGTGCTCTTTCTTTGTTTCTCTATTTTTCACTCTTTTTATCATTGAGCTCACAAGCGGCGATTTTTTGGGAGTGGTGGCTTCAACTAGTATTTGTTCTTCTTGACTGTCCAGGTAGACATTTGATTCAACCAACATTGCAATTCTCTCATTAAGTAGCACTATTTCCACATCTTTCACTTCCATTTTTGTCTTTACTTTCTTGCTTTGTTCTTCCATTTGTTTATTGAGCTTCATGAGTTGGTCCTTAAGCTCATCATTTTCTGCGTGGATTCTTGCCTTCTCCATTTCTAGCCTTTGGATTATCAACACATTCTCTTCTAGTTTCTGAAAGGTATGTTCATTAATTTTGACATGGTAGAGATTTGTTTCATAGGCAAGTTTCCTTTTTGCTTTCCTCTTTTCAGCCGGTGTTTGATGCTTGAATCCCAGTTGTTGGACTAACTTTATGTTTGATCATTATTTCTTCTTCATCATTTTCTAGCTTCTCAAAAGAAAGCTCATTTCTTTGCACATAAACTGGACCTTCTTCAGTTTCATGTTGAAAGTTAGCTTTCCTTCTTGCATTCTTTTTTGATTGCAATGTTGTTGATTTCGTCTTTTTTCTAGCACCTATTTGATGCTTGGAATTCGGTGAATTTCTTCCTAGACTGAGACTGAATATCTTTTTGATAATTGGTTCTTCTTCCTTTTGAAATTTTTCAGTCTACTTTTGTTCCTTAAAGTTAGCTTCTTCATCTTTATCCTCCTCTTCAGTCTGCAGTAGCAAATGTTGGTATATCTTTTTGATCATTGTTTCCTCTTCCTTTTCAGATAATTCAGTCTGCTCTTGTTCCTCAAAGTTACATTCTTCATCTTCATGCTCATCTTCTGTTTGTGGTTGCAATTGTTTGTACATGTTTTGTTCTTCAATTGTGTCTTTTAAATTGCTCTCCTACATGAATGAAAATTATTAAAAAGAATAATATGACACAAAGTTAATTAATAATATATCATTCAGTGATTCAAATTTATAATAAGACTAGTGATTTGGTTCATGATAACAAGTTTTATCAGTGAATTAGCAACATCATGCAAAATTTATCACTCAATGAAGCTAACTAAGCAAATTTATAACTGTGAGCAAAAAGTTATCAGTCCATATCAAAATTCATCACTTAATTAAAGAAATAAAGGCTATACACTGATAAAACTTGTTTCTTGAATAATTTCTTAGCACAGATGAAATGCCTAAATAATTTTCTACCAGAAATGTGACACCATGAAGATTAAGAAGAATTTATCAGTCGAGCTAAAATTTATCACTGCATAACAAAATCTAATATTTGGTTAAACAAAACAAAGGTTATCAATGGATACCTCAATATGTTTCAGATCATGCAAGGATGACTTTGCTAATTATTCTCCCAAATGTGTGATGTTCCATTTTGCAAATCTTGGGATTGCGTTCTTGCCATTTGGTTTGATGATCTTTGTATGCTCACATATCCAATACTGTTGAGGACAAAAAAAATATTATAAATTAGTATTTAGTAAATGTAAATATTATAGTTTATAAGTTGTAAGTGAGGTATTTACTTACCAATAAGATGATCACACATCCGCACACTCTATCAATTTGGTTGATGTTGTTTGCTATTGATCTTGTAAGTGTTGTTTTGCTGCGCCACACCAATCATAAGACTTCATTTTGTCAATATCCTAGAGGTATTTCATGAACCCCCAACCAATTGTAGTCCCAGTACCCGGATACAACAAAAGCAAACAAACCAGAAGGCACACGAGCCTAATAACATCTTCTACATCTTCATTGTTGTTGCTTCTCAAAAGTTTCGTTATCAACTTTTGGATTGAAGCACTTGTCATTCTGCTCTCGATTATTTTCGTTCTTTGCACCATAGCTACCTCATTTTTTCTTCCGTATGCAAGATTCATCTTCTTCTGTCCACATGCAATTCCAAAAATTAACTTGAAGTCATTTCTTTTCAACTTCAACTTCTTCCCACCAATTTCAAAAAAAATTGCAACCACATCATCATATTTAATTGAATCTCTTCTTTTAACCTTGTTTTCACTCAATGTATCAATTAGAAGTGAAAAATAAGTCTTTCTCAATAGTGTCAAATGCTCCTCTCTGAGATTTGTTGTCTTGAAAAATTTGATAAGAGATTGAATGTTAGGATGGCAGACATACTTTGCTTTATTATCATATATATGTTCAGTCCTAGTTTTTCTCCCATCAATCTTTTTCTTCCCTCTTGCTTTGTGGAGCTCTGTAGCTTGTTTCAGTTGTTGTTGTTTGGGCTCCTCATTGTCAATGTTAGATTCAGGTTTAACTTCTAGTTGATTTTCACTTTCATGTGTTGTTGGCTCTATAACAAACTCAACTTTTTCAATCTTTTTTTTCTTTGAGAAACTTATTTCTCGACGACGTAATCTTTTACGATGACTGGGAACATCTGTACAAAAACATTGAGCATGAATATTGAAAATTAAGAAGAATTTTATCACTGAACTAGGCAAACTAAAAAGAATTTATCACTCTATTATGCAAATTAAGCAAATATATAACCGTATAGCAAAGTTTAGATTCCAAATTGCAAAAGAACATGAAGTTTCATGATGAAGATGAAAACAATTGATAATTTATCACTCAATGAGGTAAAGTAAGTAAATTTTATCACTCGATTAAGCAAAGTAAACAAATCCATTTTTATAACAAATTCTATCACTCGATTATGCAAATTAAGCAAATCTATCATTGTTATAACAAATTTTATCACTGAATTATTCAAAGTAAGGAAATTCGTCATTGTATAGCAAATTTTATCACTCAATTAGGCAAAGTAAGCAAATCTATAATTGTATAGCAAATTTTATCACTCAATTAGGCAAAGTAAGCAAATCTATCATTGTATAGCAAATTTTATCACTGAATTAGCAAAAGTAAGCAAATACATCATTGTATAGCAAATGAACATAAATATATGATTATTATGAACTTGAATATCACTCATAAATTAATACTGTATGGTACAGATTGAAAATAGCTTCAAGTCAAATTTTATCACTCAATTATAATTATGAAAGAAGAAGGGAAGCAAATCCATCGTTATAACAAATTTTATTACTCAATTAGAAAAATGAAGCAAATCTATCATTTTTATAGCAAATTTTCTCACTGATTTGGCCAAAGTAAGCGAATCTGGCATTGTATAGCAAATTTTATCACTGGATTAGCAAAAGTAAGCAAATCCATCATTGTATAGGAAATGAACATGAAGATGTGATTATTATGAAGTTGAATATCACTCACAAATTAATACTGTATGGTACAGATTGAAAATAGCTTGAAGTCGAATTGTATCTCTCAATTATAGTTATGACAGAAGAAGGGAGGCAAATCTATCATTATAACAAATTTTATCACTCAATTAGGAAAATTAAGCAAATCTATTATTCTTATAACAAATTTTATCACTAAATTGAGCAAAGTGAGCAAATCTGCCATTGTATATCAAATTTTATCGTTGAATTAGCAAAAGTAAGCAAATCCATCATTGTATAGCAAATGAACATGAAGATGTGATTATTATGAAGTTGAATATCACTCATAAATTAATAATGTATAATACACATTGAAAATAGCTTCAAGTCGAATTTTATTACTCAATTATAGTTATGAAAGAAGAAGGGAAGCAAATCCATAGTTATGAAATGAGAAGAGAGGCAAATCCATCATTATAACAAATTTTATCACTCAATTAGGAAAATTAAGCAAACCTATCATTCTTATAGCAAATTTTCTCACTGAATTGGGCAAAGTAAGCAAATCTGTCATTGTATATCAAAGTTTATCACTAAATTAGCAAAAGTAAGCAGATCCATCATTGTATAGCAAATGAACATGAAGATGTGATTATTATGAAGTTGAATATCAATCATAAATTAATGCTGTATGATACACATTGAAAATAGCTGCAAGTCGAATTTTATAACTCAATTATAGTTATGAAAGAAGAAGTGAAGCAAATCCATCATTATAACAAATTTATCATTCAATTAAGAAAATTAAACAAATCCATCATTCTAATAGCAAATTTTCTCACTGAATTGGGCAAAATAAGCAAATTTGTTATTGTATATCAAATTTTATCACTGAATTAGCAAAAGTAAGCAAATCCATCATTGTATAGCAAATGAACATGAAGATGTGATTATTATGAAGTTGAATATCAATCATAAATTAATACTGTATGATACACATTGAAAATAGCTGCAAGTCGAATTTTATAACTCAATTATAGTTATGAAAGAAGAAGGGAAGCAAATCCATCATTATAACAAATTTTATCACTCAATTAAGAAAATTAAACAAATCCATCATTCTTATAGCAAATTTTCTCACTCAATTGGGCAAAATAAGCAAATCTGTTATTGTATATCAAATTTTATCACTGAGTTAACAAAAGTAAGCAAATCCATCATTGTATAGCAAATGAACATGAAGATGTGATTATTATGAAGTTGAATATCACTCATAAATTAATACTGTATGATACACATTGAAAATAGCTTCAAGTCAAATTTCATCAATTAATTATAGTTATGAAAGAAAAACGGAAGATGAATACGACTCACGTTTGATTCGCATGTTTGTTGAAGATGAACTAAACAGGGAGAGTAGATGTCCGAATCATAATATAGATCGAAACGATGGAAGATTTGCTGGGGACCTGCTCGGAATCAGAATATAGATCGAAACAAAGGTGATTTCTTTGGAAACGATGGGAGATTCACGGAAAAGCTCTTCGTTTGTTTCGATTTCCAAATCGCAAATCGCCTTAGAATGGTTTCCAAATTGCCTCAAAATGGTTTCCAAATCGCCTCAAAATAGTTTCCAAATCGCCTCAAAATAGTTTCCAAATCAGAACAATTGAGAAGGAGCGCGTGTGTCACGCGCGCATGGGAGGGCTCGTGATATCTTCTTTGCTTCACGTGTGTGGTGTGACATTGAGGGGTAAAATTGGAAACTAAAATAGGGCAGGATTTGGTGGGTGTTAATATGTTTCCATGGGACCGACTGGTAAGCCCCCCTTTCTAAAAGGGTACGAAGCCCATAAATAATTCATGATGTAGTATGGCCCAATTTGAAAGTTCAAGCTGTTTAGGCAATTACTTCTTTTTTTTTTTTTTTTTTTTTTTTTTTGGAAGGATAAAAATGTTACTCAAGGATAAAATCAAGTTTGGTTTTTAAAAATTGAGTCCATTTTTTAAAAAAATAATTTTTTATTTTTCGTATTTTTTTATTTTTACTAAATTTTTAAAAATATTTTGCGCATTTTTTTTAAATTTTTTTATAAATACCTAACCTAAATACACTTAAAAAGTATAATATTTGTAAAAAAAAACTTTACAAAATTCACCAAATACAAAAAATAAAATAAAAATTTAATACATTTTCTTATTTTATTACCAAACCAAACCAAACGAAGCCTTAAGTCCCATCAAATGGGGTCGGCTACATGAATCCTTCTTCTCCACGCGGCCCTATCAAAGGCCATTTCATTGGTCAAATTAAGTAGATTCATATCTCTATTTATAACGCTAGTCAACGTTAATCTAGGCCTACCTCGTCCCCTAACACTTCCATCTACCGTTACAGCATCGCATCTCTTCACTACTGCCTCTGTTGGTCTCCGTTGAATATGACCAAACCATCTCAAACGATTCTCTCTCAACTTATCTTCTATCGGTGCTACTCCTACCCATTCCCGAATACACTCATTCCTAATCCTGTCATGTCTAGTCTTACCACACATCCACCTTAGCATCCTCATCTCAGCGGCCGATCTCTTATCTACATGTTGTTTCTTAGTTGCCCAACACTCCGTCCCATACAACATAGCTGGTCTAATAGCCGTTCTATAAAACTTACCTTTTAGTCTAGTGGGTATTCGTTTATCATGTATATGTGCCTATGGTAACAGAAATTACAAGAAACTAGGACTAAAATATTATTACAACGCATGTTTCAAACAGAAGGCAATAGCATGCATGGTTAGGACTATACACAATGGTAACATTCAACAATTTATAGAGATGTAAGACACCACAATTTATCAAAAAAAATTTAACGGTAATTAACTCCTTCTCTAGTCTCATCCACTAACACAATATCGTCTGCAAAAAGCATACACCATGGCACGTCATCCTGAATATTTATCGTCAACCCGTCCATAACTAAAGTAAAAAGATAAGGACTTAAGGTAGATCCTTGGTGTAACCCTGCAGTGATAGGAAATTCATTTGTTTCTCCAGCTGGCGATCTAATAGTGGTCACCACCCCTTCATACATGTCCCTAATCACGTCAATGTAGCCTTTTGTCACCCCTTTCTTCTCTAACGCCCACCATATTATATCTCGGGGCACTCTGTCATATGCTTTCTCAAGGTCGATAAACATCATATGAATGTCTCTTTTCTTTTCTTTATACTTTTCTATTACTCTCCTCAAAAGATAGATCGCTTCCATTGTTGACCTACCAGGCATAAACCCAAATTGATTCTCTGACACCTCTGTTATGTCTCGCAATCGGCGTTCCATCACCCTCTCCCACACTTTCATTATATGACACATTAGCTTAATTCCTCTATAGTTGTTACAATTCTGGACATCACCTTTATTCTTATAGATTGGTACTAAAATACTCTTCCTCCACTCATCTGGCATGTTCCTAGTCAACAAAATTTTACTAAACAACCTAGTCAACCAAGCAACTCCCTTTTTACCCAAACACTTCCAAGCTTCAATAGGGATATCATCAGGTCCTAAAGCCTTATTTGATTTCATCTCCTTAAGTGCAATCTCTACTTCAAAGTTCCTAATCCTGCGATAGAATCTATAGTTTTGGTTTATCGTATTACTGATTATTTCTTCCCCTATTGTTGTACTTCCATGTTCCTCATTTAACAATTTCTCAAAATACTTCTTCCATCTTTCCTTAATCTCATCGTCCTTCACCAATACCTTAGAATCCTCACTCTTGATGCACTTTACTTGATTAAAATCTCTTGTTTTCCTCTCCCGTATCTTAGCAAGTTGGTATACCCTCTTCTCTCCCTCCTTACTATCTAGTCTAGTGTATAGGTCATCATAAACTTTCAACTTAATCTCTCTCACTACTTTCTTGACCTCCTTATTAGCCAATCTATAGCTCTTAAGGTTTTCCTCAGTTCTATCCTTCTGCCACTTTTTAAAGCACTCTTTTTTTGCCTTAATTACCGCTTGGACCTCTTCCCTCCACCACCAAGTTTCTTATTTTATTGTATTCAATAAATTTGTTTTTATAGATTTTTGTACAAAATTTTTACTTCTTAAATATGTTAAGATTAAATGAATTTAAAAATTAAAAAAATTATTAAAATATTTTTAAAAATCATTAAAAATATAAAAATAAGAATCAAAAACTCAAAAAATTGTTTTTGAAAATTGAAAACCAAAGTTGTCAAATATAAAAAAGTTACTTTTAGTATTACAAAAGTTTAGTTAATATTTTAATATTATTATTTTTGACCTTTAGTAAATTTTATTTTTTAGATCCTCTTAGATCAGGTTTGGCATGTGGTCAAAAAGTCAAAAAGTCACTTAAAAAGTTAAAAAGTTATCACTATTCACCAAAAGTCAAAAATTACGGCGGCACAACTCCCAATTCTAATTTTCCCCTACACATTAATTTATACAATTTTTTAATACATATTTTTTCATAAAAAGTCAAAAAGTTAACTCAAATAATCATTTTTTTTTCCTCGACTTTTTAGTCCAAAATTTCAAAAAATACACTTATTTAGGACATCCCAAACAATCCCTTAGAATAGAACTTAAAAAGTTTTAAAAAAAAATCACTAAAAATTTAAAAAGAAAAAAATTAGAAGCGAGACTTGTCAAAAAGTAGGGGTGAGTAGAGGATATACCGATCTGTCAAAATCGACCGAACCGAACCGATCCGCCGCATTTTGGACGGATGCGTGATGACGAGCGGACGGTTGCGGATTGATTTTCTCCAATCCGCCAATTTGACGGACGGATGGCGGATTTGAGGTCCCTTTGGCCGCAACCGAACCGCCAAACCGCGAGCACCCTTAGTAATTTATAAGATTTTATATTTTCAATTTGTTTAAATGTTTTGTTTGTATTTTCAATTGAAAAGAAGTTCAAATATTCTGTTGAAAAGAAGTTTTCAACTTGAATATATTTTTTGAATTGAAAAAAATAAAGGTATTATTTATCTATATTTTTTTTTTTTAAATCAAATTCTAAAAGTAATAAATAAAAAATATGATATATACTGGTTGGTTTTTGTTTTGAAAAACATATATAAATGTAGCAATACAGAGACATACACAATCTCTACTATTGTTCTGTTCATGGTTTTGGTGGTTTGAATTGTTTTTATATTTTAAGAACCACAGATTGTAATAATTTATGTGGATGAGGCATACTGTGATTGTAATATATGGATGAGACATGCAGTGATTGTGATATTCTAAAGTTTCAAACTTTCTTTCTTTGGATGATGCATGCAGTAATTGTAATACTTTTTTAAGTCATTGACTGTAATACTTTTTTTTTTTTTTTTCAAGAAATGTACAAGTTGAATTATGTTGAAAATTTGTAAAATTTTAAACCGCCAAACCGATTCGTATCCATCCGCCAAACCGCCAATCCGTTCAATCCACATCCGTCGGATTAGCGGACGAATGCGGATTGATTTTCTCCAATCCGCCAATCTAGCGGACGAATGACAGATTGGAAGTTTCATGGCCGCAACCGACCCGCGCCCACCCGTATCAAAAAGTGACCTGTTTTTTCCACCTAAGTCAGCACTTTCTAAACATGCATTTTTTTTTTTTTATTCTTAAATATCCAAAAGGTGTTTTTTTTAGTAGTTAACCAGAGAATTAGGTCTATTTTGGCAAGTAAGTTTAAAAGTTAATTTTTTGATTTTTTAATTTTTTTAGGTCATATTACTTTTTTATTTTTTTGTACATTTTTTTTTAAATTAAAAAAAAAAATGTCTTTCAGGAAAATTCTATTTACATCCAAAAAATCATTAAGTACACTTAGGCCAAGTTTGGGAAGACTAAATAAGTGTACTTTTTGACTTTTTTTGTATTATGTGTAAAAAAAGTAGAGAGAAGATGTTGATTGATGTGACCCAAAAAAAATAAAAAAATGAAATAAGTGCACTTTTTTTTGTTAGCCAAACTTGGCCTTAATTTTTCAGTATATTCTATTAAACTAGGGTTTCTGCTACTTTTTCTGTGTGGTTTGGTAGTACCTGTGTGCTTAATGGAGGATTTTTTTTTTTTTTTTTTTTATCTTTTTTATATTGTAAAAAACTATCAAATTCAATAGTTGCATGACTTGGCCTTTCTCTCTCCTCTCGCAGAAACTAAAACCCTAAATAGGTTGGATTGATGAGGACCTTTTTAGCAAAGATAAAAAAATATCCAAATAAAATTTTAATCTTTTTTTTTTTGGTCACAAATCAGTCATTTTTTATGACCAAAATTTTGATTTTACGTTTTTCTGCTTTCATGACTCAAAATTTTGATTTTAGTTTTTTAATGAGAAATGATGATGTTAATAATAATAGTGAGTCTTGGTGGGTTAGATTAAAATTTTAGAGTGAAAAAGAAGATAAAGAAAAAATAATTAAAACTTAGAAAACAAGACAAAAATAGTTGAATATAAAAAATAAGTATAAGTGGTTTGGGTGTACCATGAAAAAAAAAATATTTTTTAAAATTTACATTAAGATATAATAAAAACTAAAATTTCATACTGTATTATTATTTGGATGCAAATAAAATCACCCTAATGCAACTTTAAAGCCCATGACTAACCACAACAATGGACAAACAATGTTCCGTATATGGACCCTTATATTATCGCACGGATTGAAACAATTAAGCCCAATTTGTTTACAAACTCCTTAGCATCTCTCGTTCTCCAATAGTTAAAGTTTTATTTATTTATTTTGAAATGTGTTACACATAATTTTATTTTTTACAATATTTTCACATTTCTAAATATAAGTGAATGGATTGCATGTCTGTATATTAGTGTGAGTTTTGTGTATAAGAGTGGGAAAATTGGGTGATTTTTATTTTTTACAAAACTTAAGGTTAGGTTAGATTGGAAAATAGTGACAGTTCAATTGGGCCCATATTTAAGAAAAGATAAGAAAGACTGATAAGCCCATTTAAACCCACATTGTAAAGGGCTAGATCCTTAGTGCCCAAGGAAACCTTTCTTTATATTGACTTTTTTTTTTTTAAAATAATTATTTGTCAATAGATATCTTCCAACAATATTAGAAGTGGAGTTGCTTTATATGGGTTAACTTTTTGACAATTTTAGTGTGGGTTAAAAAGTTTTATTTGAGATGGATTTTTTTTGGTTATTTTGATTTTTGTGAGTGAAAAAATAAAAAGATTATGAATTGAATGTGACATTTTGTCTTATTTGACTAAAATAGCCAATTTTTTCTTATATGAATATTTTAATTCAAAGTAATATCCCATGGCCCATGTAAAGCCAAGCATTTTTAACCTCTAATCTTAAGACTTCCTTTCATTGTCCTAAAGAGCTACTCAGTGGGTTTGGTTTCAGTTTTTTGAAAATTGAGTTTTTTATTTTTTTTCATATATTTTTTTTTTGTTTTTAGTAAATATTTTTAAAATATTAAGTATTTTTTTACTTTTTTAGATGCACCTTACTTAGATGTATTTAAAAAGTAAAATATTTATGAAATTTTTTTTTAAAAAATTAATAAATACACAAAAATTTGAAAATTATACTAAATTTTAGTGTTTTTTTTTTTTTTTTTTTTTTTATTTTTAGTATTGAGTGAATTTTGCAAAGTTTTTTTTTCACGAAAATTATACTTTTTAAGTGTATTTATGTTAGATGTGTCTAAAAATTAAAAAAAAAATTGCTTCAAATATTAAAAAAATTTAGTAAAAACAAAAAAGTAAAATTTTCTAAAAAATGTTTTCAAAAACTGGAAACAAATATACTGGAGTAATTGGTATGGTTTGGTGCAATTTATAGGTGAATTGATCTATTGGTTCAAAATTTTTACCCTTTGTTAAGATGGCAAAATTTGAATTTGTGTATTTATGTATAAGCTTCTTTTTTTTCTTTTCTTTTTTTCCATATATCTATTTTGAAAGTTTAGTTCGTGTGTTTTGTTTATTTAGTTTTTGAGCTTGTGATATAATGTATTATCAATTTTTTTTAGATGTTCTGTCTAACATAAGTTTCATAACATTTATATATTATCTCCTATTCATTATAAACAAAAAATAAATATAAAAATAAATCAAGTAGTATTCATTGGTTTGGGGATATTAAAAGTCATTGGCTAACTTCCTTATTATTTTATAAAGTTTTAATTGAATGAAAAGAAAAACAAAAGCGATCTTCCCCAAGTCTCATCATATAAAAATATCCTCATGTAATGCCGCTCGAGTCCAAACAAATTTATAGTAAAATTTTTAGGCGTGATTTGATAATGTTATACTGTTTTTTTTTTTTTAATTTTATTTTATTTATATTCAATATTAAATATGTTTATATTTATTTTTTTATATAAAAAAACATGTTTGATATATATATATATATATGTATATTGTGAAATTTGATTTTGAAAATACGAAAGAGAAGTGGCCAATGGGAGGTGTTGCCGAAAGCACCGGCGGGGCTATGTGTAATTCAGTGGTGTCAATTGATACCATTGAACTTTTAAATTTTGTTTAAATATGTATGAAATTTTGTTTAATAGTTTTGGATTTTAACAAAATGACCCTAGTATTTGGAGCTATTTATTATTTAGTGGTATCAATTTTAACAAAATGACCCCAGTGAATCTAGATCAATATCACATATATCACATATATTTAGAGCTATTCATTGTTTAGTGGTGTTAATTTTAGTTCAGTGTTCGTTCATTCATTTGCTCCATCAATGCTTTATTCTCTAACAACCATTGTTGCATTGCCATTGATGCATTCCTTCATTTGTTCTCTCTCTTTGAATGACCCCATTGAGGGGAATTACTGGCTACGCCCCTGGCCGAAAGCATCAATAGTTGAAGATAGTGGTCGAATGTGGTTGTTGAAAGTAAGAAGTAATTGGCGATTAATTATTGGAGATGGTTGCAAATAGTGAGGGTGGTCGGATGTGAAAATAGCCGAATGTGGTGATGAGTAGTGGTGGTCACTGGAAAGGGTGAAAGAAGAAAAAATTTCTTCTAAATAGGAGAAATTAATTTTTTGTGATTACAATAATTTTGTCAATTTTGTAAATTATTTACAAGTTTTTAAAAATTAGAAAAAAAAACTACTTTTTATTTATATTTTTGAATTTTTTTTATTAATATGAATGTAAAAAAATTATAAAGTAAACATGTCCTTTGTTGTCCTAAGATATAAGTAGTTGCTTCAAATCCACTAAAATCATTCTGCCTATAAAAAATAAATAGGATAAAAAATACCTTTTTTTTATTGCAAAAAAAAAAAAAGAAGAAATACCTCCATCAATCCAAAATGAGCTATCGATGCTTCCATTGATTACGTGTCATGTACGTGCAGACACAAATATCCATCCACACAATGTGCCTCCCATAGGAACTTTTTCAAAACCTAAAGCCAACCTTAAAGCTCCGTTTGGAAAGGAGGTTTGGGGTTAATTTAGTCATAAAAAATAAAATAGATTATTTTAATCACAACAAATAAAATATCACATCTAACTCATAATTATTACACTCTTCTCTCATAAAAAAAGTCAAAAAAGTCAAAAAGTCAAAAAAGTCAAAAAGTCATTCCTAAACCAAGCTTTTTAACCCAGATTAAAATAATCAAAAAAGTCAAAAATTTAAAAAACTAACCCACTTCCCAAACGGAGGCTAAATATGAATCATTTTATACATATATTAAAAAAAATGATGAAAAGATTATGTATATATAAATAATTTTGAGATTTTTTTTTGTAACTTTTTTTTAGGAGTCCAAAGCGACTGTTTTGTGGACTTACCCTCGAAACCGGGCCTGGCCTCCTATATGCCATTTAGTAGGGGGTGTTCGTGTTTTAGTTGCAGTCGAAATTTTTTTTAATTCGTTATCCGTCCATCGAATTAGAGGATTGGAAAAAATTAATCTGCATCCGTCTGCTGGATTGATGGATGCAGATTAAGAGGATTGGCAGATGGATGCAAATCGGTTTGACGATTTAAATTTTTACAAATTTTAAATATAATATAACAACCTGTCAACAATTTTTTTTTTATTATAACAATCCAACTTAACATAACTAAAAGATTATCAAGTAAATTGTCAAATATCAATAATAAATATATATAAGAAAATCATACATTCTCAAAACCATTTCATTACTTTTTTTTTAATTTAAAAACTATTTAATTTGATTTTTTAAAAAAATAAAAAATTAAATCTTATATTTTCCACATAAAAATATCAAATATCAACACTGGCCATTTGATAAAAGAATTTTCAAATTAAAAATATAACAGAATGTCTAAACTCTTTTTTAATTGAAAATACAAACAAAATATCTAAACAAATTGATAATATAAAATCTTATAAATTATTAGGGGTGCTCGCGGTTTTATAGTTCAGTTGTGGGCAAAGGAACCTCAAATCCTCCATCCATCCAAAACTACGTAGATTGAAAAAAATCAATCCGCAACCGTTTACTTGTTATCATGCATCCATCTAAAATGTAACGAATCGGTTCGGTTCTGTCGATTTGAGCGAATCGAAATATCCGCTACTCACCCATCTAACATTTTGCATGCACTTATTTGCCAAAAATAATCTCAATAATAATTTTTCAAAAAGTCGTCAACAAAAAATGAGAGTGATGGATCAATTGTTTTTCCCACTTTATTATACTAAAAAATGTCATTAATAGCAGTAAGAGCATCTCGAGCAAGGATAGTTAAATGGCTATTTAAAATTTTACTTTACTATTTTAGCTAGTCATTTTTTTAATATACACTCCAACAAGGCTATCTACTTTACCTATATTCTATTAAAATATTCTTATACTTTAACTACCTTCTTTCCAATCCCAAAAAAAAAAAAAAAAAAAAAAAAACTAACTTCTTTCAAATTATTATTTTTTTCATTCTTCTAAATATAATTATATTTTTGTGAAAGTTACATTTTTCTACTGTCGTATTTTTCAAATGGTCATATTTTTTAAAATTTTTACAACGGTCATATTTTTTCAAATTTTTACAACGGTCATATTTTTATACTTTATAAAATAAGGCATTCTCTATCATTTGATTTTACCCTCAACTCAATGTTCTACTTCATCCAAACTTCCATATCTTTCTTTATGGCTTCTAATTCTCTTTATGATATGCTTGTAAATGACTCTGACTTCTCTGAATTTGATAATGATTTGGAGATGCTCAAAGCTGTTACTATGGATGAAGAACTACTACATAGTGAGATAGGATCAAGCTCAACATGTTGTAGTGCACCTAGATATTTTTTGGGATAGGTGCAGTTTAATTTGATTGCTATTTTTGTAATAATATACTCTGTGTATGTAGTGCACCTAGCGGGTCTTCAACATGTTGAAACAATTACTGTCTGGTACAACTTGTTGCACTTACTGCAAGAAATACTCTTGTTATTGAGAACCCTATCATGAGAAAATAATGATTATGGTTAAAAAACTTTTTGGGATTTTATGATGGTATGGCATACTTGACATTGGATTGTTGCATGCGTAGTTTCTAATAGTCTGTTGTTTTATGTTCTTTGCTTTTGGTGCTTCATCCAAGTTTATCATCATCAAATAATATAATCATAGAATGACCTCTTATGCATGAGACTTCTCAAATACATGTTAGTTTTGAAGTTCCTAGTTCTGTAGTCCAAATTGTTGAACTATGAATTGGTCCTCTCAAAGGACTGTATTTTGCATGGATGTTCAAGGAATATACGAGAATGTTCCTTGAGATGTTCTCATCTTAATAATTTCGACCTAGTTCTTTGATTGCAAGAGGCAACATGTTATGATGCAGGTGAGACTAGTACTTTGTTCTACAATGACCACCAGTATTCTACAAGGATGCCCATGTTATAGATTTGTATAATGTCTTAGCTCCATTGTGATTAGTGAAAAACTTGCTGCAAATATCTCGGTCTTTACCCCTCGCACATTTTTATTTTGATAGATGCTATTTTGGCTTTAATGAACGATTAAAATGCAACACTGCACAATGACAATTAGTAAATGTGGGATTTCTGAAAGCAAATTTCTGCGTTCACTTAAATTTCCACACCTTTGTCTTGTTTGCACCAAACATAAGAGAATTTATGTTTAAAGTGTTTTGTCTATGGAATTTATGTCAACAAAAAGCATATGAAACAAACAGAAATGGCAATCTATATGAAAGCATATGAAACAAACAAACAAAAAGCATAATTGGGTACAATTTACAATCTATATTCTAATAGAAATTACAACAAACATATAGTGTGCAATACAAATACATAGACAAATAAACAGAAATGACAAAATTTATTACCTCCCTTGAGCAAAAATTTTGAGAAAAAGACAGAGAGGATGAGAGAGTTTGTGAGATTTGGAATGCTTTCTCTATGGATTTGTTAGGGAGGTACTGATACAACTTTTAGTGCCAAAATAAGGGAAAAATTTTACCGCCAAAAACAAAATTCAGGAGCCAAAAACAAATAAAAAATAAAAGGTGCATGAATAGTACCTCGCTTGTCCTGGCGAGGTACTGTAACTCACAACCATCTTAGCGATGCTTGAGCGAGTTTGTTGGAGCCATCTTTTACCCTTCCAAGCTAGCTATAGTAACAAAAATGGAGGAATAGAGAGGCCTCTGGAGATGCTCTAAGCACTAGAAGGAAAAAAAAAAAAGAAAAAAAAAAAAAAAAAAAAAAAGAAAAAAAAAAAAAGAAGCTTATAAATATCCTTGAAAGAGTCAGCCACTCGACTCAATTTTATTTAGGGGTTGGATTTGTAAGAGAAACTATTTCTCCTTTATGTTTGTGTTTGATTGGAAGATTTAAAAAGAGAAAATAAAAAAAATAAGTAAAATATGAATAAAATATGTTTTTATTTCATTAAGTTTCACACTTTTT
Source organism: Camellia sinensis (assembly GCF_004153795.1). NCBI lineage: Eukaryota > Viridiplantae > Streptophyta > Magnoliopsida > Ericales > Theaceae > Camellia > Camellia sinensis. The sequence goes on along the minus strand of NW_021027863.1, from coordinate 703,233 downwards.
TTTTTTCTTTCTAAATCCCTTCCTAAATCTTACAATCAAATATAGCGTTAATAAATTAAGCGTCTCTTCTTTAATGCGTGTATATATATATAACATTCATCATTTTTATCCTTTTTTTCAAATTTATGTTGAAATTTTTTACTTTGGGTCCATTTAGTTTAGAAGGATGTACAAAAAATTCAAAAAAAAAAAAAAAAAAATCCAACAAAAGACAAAAAAAATTAAATTAATTAAATTTAAAGCTAAAAAAGTAAACTCTTTTTGCTTTTTTTGTCTTTAGTAAAATTTTTAATATATATTTTTTTACTTTTCTAGTCTATTTAGAAGAATCTAAAAATGCAAGACTTTTTAATTTTTTAATATTTTATCAAAAAAGAAAGAAAAAATCAATAAAAAACTACTAAAACCATTCATAAAAATCTTTATTATGATATCTATGCTAACTATAAAAGTTATGCTTGAATGACATGAACTAATGGAGAAAAATAAGGATGTTATTACTAGCAATGAAATTATTGTGTTAATGTTTTTAATTGTTTGGTTCAATTAGGAATTTTTTATAAGCAAATGATAAAAATTTTAAAAGGATAATTATAAAAAAAATTCCAATGTTTGACACTTATAACAAAATAAATTATAAATTTTTAATTTTATCAATTTATACCCTAATCTTTTGATTTGTTTTCAATTTAAATCATTTGTCTATTTTTGTTAACTAAAACCGAGTAAAAAAATAGTATTTTTATCATCAAACTCAATATAGATACATATAAATATAAAATATTTAAAATACTCATTTTCATTGAGTTTAATGACTAAAATACTATTTTTTCTATCAATTTTACTTAACGGAAATAGACAAATGATTTACATTGCAAATAAATTAAAAGTTTAGAATTTAAATTGACAAAATTTTGAGATTTTTTTTTTTTTTGTAATTTGTCCAATTTTAAATAATGTATGCCCATATATCTTAAATGATTTATATATATATTTTTTTTCTTTTCTTTTTTTAGAATAGAAAATGATTTATATTCAATAGATTAAAGCTTACTTTATAGACATCATATACCATGAAACAGTTTGAAGTGATAAGATTTTATCATTATTATTATTTTTTTTTTGAGTTCTTATAATTTTTGCTTTCTTCTCTTTTTCTTATATATATATGTATATAATTCCGTTTGTTTCGAAAGGTGAAATCAGGGAGATCTGAAAATCACATTTTCACTTGCATCAAAATTCCTACCGTCTACACTAAGTCAAAAAGTAAAAAAAAAATTTGACATGTACAAGTAGGGCTGTAAACGAGTCAAATTGAGTCGAATTTTAGTATGTTTGAATTTATTTATTAAGATTTTAACAAGTTTGAGCTCGAGCTCAACCTGAATAAAAATTTAACGAACCGAGCTCGAGCCGAGTTGGCCTAGGCTCGACTTGAGCTCGAGCTTGTTCAGGAGCCTTAATGAGCCAAAAAATTTATAAATTCATACTTGCATGTGAGACTAAAGTTACAATTAAAACTTTGGTTATATAATTATCTATATAATATATATAAACAAACTAAAAAAAATTCATATTTTACTAAAATAATAATATCTACTACTACTATTATATAAATGTAATATCTATAGTTAACTATTATTTACATTTATATTTTTTAAATATATAAATAGTATATTTCTCTTATTTTTTATACATATTTTTATACTATTTAATATATAAATAATAAATATTAAACGAGCCAGCTAACGAGCCGAGCTTACGAGCCGAGTTTTGGAATGTTTGGGCTTGTTTATTAAAAATTTAACGAGCTCGAGCTCGAACGCAAAAAAAAATTAACGAATTGAGTTTGAATGAGTTTTTACCGAGCCAAGCTCGAGCCTATTCACGAACAGCTCTGTTCATTTGTATCCCTATGTACAAGGGGAAACAAATTAGTTTTGCTCTTCTTACTCTTGGAGATGACATTCTCTTCACACACAGGTCGAGTCAATGGATTTTGGTAATCTTTTCACAACTGGATGTTAGAATTAATTTATGTGCATTTTGATAAATTTGCAGTGACCTTTTTGTATGACTCAAATTTGAAACCTTAAATCATATCTTATTACTAAGTCAAAACCCCTTGGATCCTTATTTTGGTAATCTAAGTGTTCGTTTTGTACATCTTTGTATGTAGATTTATTATATATATAATTATATTGATTTGATAATTATATCTACATAATTTTTTTTAATCATATTTGTCTTAAAAAATTGCTGATAAATATGATCCTGAAAATATATTATTTGTTTTAAAAAGTAAAAATGAAAAAATCATGTTGTCAAAATTATCAAAGTAATAACTTTGTCGAATTCATATCGCTAGAATTGAACCCATGGAACCAATGAGGCTAGCTCATTTGGCTATAATATCTTCATCTCAATAGGAGGTCAGTGATTTGAATTTTTTTAAAAAAATTTGAACCCGGGATGAATCACAACGTCACTAAGAACCATTTAATAACGATTACCGATACATAAAAATAATCGGATCACATTACTTCTCTAACTTTTTAACGCAAAAAAGTCAAAAAGTCACAAAAAAAACTAAAAAATTAGCTTTTTATCAACTTCCCAAAATACCACTATATCGGGTTTCACTCACCCATGTATTATTTTATTAATTAATAATACTATATATTAATAATTTCATGGTATAATTGTTATATTGAATTTTTACTTTAGTTTGGACTTGGTAAAACGGAGAGAAGCTAATCTATTACCAATATGTCTGAACTTGTCCCCTAATATCAAAAAATGATCTTGAAATTTTCTTTATTAGTCAATAACTGTGGTTTTGCAATCTACAACAAATTAATACCAATTATTGCAATGTAATTACGTTTTCACTCTTCAAATTTTTAATAGATTAATTACTCTATTAACATTTGTATGCAAAAGAACATTTAGAAAGATTTCATGGGATTATAATTGTCATTTTGTTTTCTAATATTTTTTTTGGGATAAATTATATTATTCTTTTTTGAGATTTACCGAAAAAATACAATAAGTTCTATAATTTTATTATAATTATACAAACCTTCATTTTGGTAATGTTAAAGAGACCATAAAGTGAAGAGAGACACATTACAAGTTAAAAATATATTCCTTCCGTCTCAAAATATTAATATCTTATTTTATTTTTTATTATTCCAAAATATTAGTTGTTTTTCAAAAAATAAAGACTAAAATAACATGAATTTCTTGTTGGTCTTTCTTCTAAATTCATTAACTATGACAATTGATGTTTCCAAAAAAAAGTTAAAGGGTAATTTTGAAAAAATTATAATTTTTGAAATGTAATAAGGGTAATTCTATTTACACATTATAAATTGTCTCAGTACATACCATTGAAATATTAAATTTATATTACAAAAATATCCTCAAATACAATGGTTATTAAGGACAATAATGGTGTGTATTCTATCAATCCAAAGAATCATGCATCACACCATCACATACAGACATATAAACAGTGTATATTTCTTTATCATCATATTCTTCATTATAATCTAACACACTATACTCATGATATCATCACTTATCAATTAGTTTATTTCACTCTTTTCTCCATTATGCTTTTATTCCCAATTCAAAATATTATCACTTTGCTTGTTTTTGGTTTTCCAAAAATATTTTTTTAAAAATTCTGTTTTCTTATTTTTCATGTTTTTTTTATTGAATTTTTTAAATATTTTAAGCATTTTTTTTTAATTTTTCAAACACCTAACATAAATATACATAAAAAGTATAATTTTTGTGAAAAAAATCTTATAAAAATTTACTAAATACCAAAAATACAAACAAAAAGAAATGAGAATTCAATATATTTTTCGTATTTTTACATATTCATTAATTTTTTTAAAATATTTTTTTACAATTTTTTTACTTTTTAAATACATCTAAGTAAAGTACATCTACAAAAGTAAAAAAAAATGCTTAAAAATTTTAAAAATTTTAAAAATTTCAAAAAAACAAAAAGAACACGAAAAATAAAAAAACTCAATTTTCAAAAAACTTAATCCAAAAAACTCAAACCAAACACACACATTATCTTTGAAGATTTAGAGTTTAAAAGCTTTGGAACCAATCGATTTTAAAGATTTGCACATTCTGGATGGTACTCAAATTCTTATTTTGGAATAAAGCTTCAATGAAAATTGTAATTTACTACTTACAAAGGCAATTTTATTTTTTGTTTTTCTTATTCGTAAAACCACTAGAATGATGGTTTTGTTCGTCACACATTCAAATTAAGCAGAGTTGAACATTTACACAATGTTCAAATATTTAAATACGAACAAAACTATTTCATTCAAATTATTAAGATTGACGAAACATTAAATGTTCATATATAAAAAACTGCACGTGATAAGTCTGAACAAGTTGAGTTGTCCAGTATAAAAAGTATGAACTTATTAATTTTGTTCAACAAAAACATTTTGAGCATATTTAATTTGTTCAATTTTATTTTGTTGTATAATAATAATATGTTTAGACAATCAGTGTCAAGTCAAATTCGAAATAGAAATAGTTATGGAAGGTGAATTGCTAAGCAAATAAAAAACACATAGAAAAAACTAAACCAGGTGAGGTTCAAAGCTAAGAATCATAGATATTCAAAAGTCAGAATCCAAGATCTTCAATGTCGGCGATCGTTTCATTGATGTGTCATCACCACCGATGTATAGTTATCGTGAAGATGAGGGTGAATTGTGTACATGGTGTGATGTGTATGGTAGTGTGCATTGAGATTTATTCTTTTTGTGTCTTAGGATAAAAATGAAAGATTGTGGTGTGTTTTGAGTAAAAAATGAAAGGTGTAAACTAAGTAATTGTGTGTACTGAGAGAATTTATAATGTGCAATAAAATTTCCCATGTAATAATTGTACTATCAAAAAAAGTTAGATTTTTCAAAAGAAACTAATATTTTGGGATGGTTGCAATATATTTTAGTGTAAAATAAATGACATTATTTTTTTATTAAGTGTTATGGGAATTAAAATTTTTAAATAGCTTAATATAATTATGTCAAACTCTTGGAATTTACGGTATTTTTTTCAATTCTTAAAGAAAGATAATACAATTAGGGCTAAAAACGAACCGAGTTGAACCGAGTAATAGGTTGTTTAAACTTGATTTGACAATTTAACGAGATTAAAATTATATTTAAACTTTACTTGTTTACCTAATAAACTGATTTCAAATGAGTTTTTAAAGAGCTGAATACGAGTCGAGCTCGAGTGGCTTGGTATTTTATAGTGCATATAAACTTATTGAACCGACTAGTAATTTGTTTAAATTAAACTTCAAAATTTAATGAGTTTAAATTTATATTTAAGCTTGACTCAATTTATTTAACGAGTTAATTTCAAATGAGACAAATATGAATCAAGCTTGAGTAACTTGATTGTTTAATACCCGTTAAATATAATATCTATATTTTTTAAATGTCCATTTCATTTACAACTCAGACCCTTAATTTGTTGAGCAAGAAAAAATTAAATGAAAATAAAATAAAAAGGACCCTTTGTTAAATCCAATCAATATACTGATATGTGTGAAAGGAATTGCCTTTTTCTCTTTTGTTTCTCTGAAATCTATTTATGTATGGAAAACAAGAGAAACAAAAAAAAATAAATAAAACAAAAAACCAAAAATTAACGAAGCATCTCAAGCTAACTACTCTCTCTTTCTCACACTGAAAACCAAAAACATGTAGAGAGAGAGAGAGAGATAGACATCAATGTCCATGTTTCTTACTTTTCTTGCCACATTGTCTTAAACAAAAACACCAACCCACACAACAGTTTCATATATTTCTCATCACTTCTCACACAAACAAAACAAAACTCTCTATTTCTCTCTTCCTATTCGAAGTGCTCACTATAGCATGCTCCAAACACCACACACATACCATTGACACACTGTAACTTTCTTTACACCTTTGCATGTTTTTCTTTTCACAACTATTTCATGATCTGTTTGTGCCCCGTGGTGTTTTAATCTTGTTCTGAAAAATGGGTATTGGTTTTACTTTGAATTCTAATGATTTTTCTTTGATTCTTGATGTTTGAAGGTAAAGGGTTTCTGGGTTTTTGATTCAATTGGGTCTTTCTGCGCTGATGGCTCCTGGTAGAGGGTACAAAAAAAAGAGGAAGGTAGAGAAGAAGGTTCAAACAAACCCTTCAGCTTCTGGGTCCTCTGAAGATGGGTCTGTGGATTGGTGGGATGTCTTCTCCAAGAGGATTGCTGGTATATACATATATAGTATATATATTTTTTATTTCTGTATTGTCTCTGCTATGTTGGTTTGTGTGTTGGCATAATTTTTATATGTATATTGACATAGATTGCTCTTAGACATCACTCAATTGCATTTGAATGTGGATATGTTGGAATTATCAGTATTTGATGGAATTTCAATTGATTTGTTGAATTCAATATTTGATAATTTCATTAGCTTGCTGCTTTACCTTTCATTGAAGCTACATCTCAATGTATTGCAAATGCATTTTGGTAAAGCAAAGAAGAATCCCTAATCTGTCTTTTTCTGCCGCTTCGAGTAATGTTTTCTTACCTAATATTTTTGTTTTTTTATGAATTTTTCTGACAAGGGATAGAAAAGATTTGAGATTATCTGTTTATTGGCCGTGTTAACGGAAATTGAAGATAGGAGCGTTGTCTAGGTCGGTCCTTGACAATGTTCAGAATCTAGTCTACCTAACTTAAGTGGAATCATGAAGAGCATTCATTTTCATGGTTGTTCAATAGGAAATTCGACGGGATGTCTTCGCACTGATAATGTTGAATTGATCTTGAAATTAATAGGGCAGTTGAGATATAAGAGATTGAATGATTTGTTTCTATAATCAATCTAACTTTACCATTGAACAAATAAGTTTACCTCATTGGGCCCTCTGGAATAACATTTCGAATTCCTTTCTCTTGTACCACTAATGTGTCCCCATCCTCCAAAGAGATATTGCAAATGTGCATAAATTTTGCTTGTATTTCCTCTTTTGGCAAGATGCAAACCTAAATTCAACCCTAACGATCCAATCCCATCTCAACGTAAGCCAAGACTGGGGTTGCTTTCACTATGTGCTATTAGAAAGTTAACGAGTTTAGTCCTTTAAAATATTATTAAATTTTTTTTTTATCATCAATGTTGAATTTTTAAGTTGTAAATGTATTGTGCGGGTAATTATTGCTAAATTTCTAGTACTAGTTGTAAAAACAATGGCTTATTCTATGAAGACGAATTTTCTGTTACCTAATTCTATTCTGTATAGGTCACAAATTGTTCATGTGATGATATTTTGGGCCCTGTTGCTTACAAGTTTGTAGATAGTACTTGATCTGTTTTCTTATAAAATGGGGCACATCTACTGAGTTAATAGGCTTATCGTGGTCAGTTTAAACTCTTTGCTTGTTGATCTTTTGTTGCATTTCAATTTTGCTAATGTTAGTGGTTTAGAAATCAAGATATGTTTGAGGTTTTGGAACAGGTTTTGGTGTTAATTGAGTAGATATGTCAAAATGTGAATATCAAATGTCTTAACAGATTGGAACTTTGTGATGACAATAGTTAAGTTTTACTTTTATGTGAAAACTCCCAGCCCAATTTTGTGTGAAAATTCAGAGTCAGTTAGCAATTCAGTAATGAAGTCATGGATAAAGTAAAACTATCAGGAACTTTAAAAATAATCTTGTCCTTGATCTTAGAATATTTTGAGGCTTGAAGGGAAGTTCTTCCACTTCATATTGTATGTTGTGAACAAGGGAACTTGACTTCCAAACTGCTATTTGATAATCAATGTTGAGCTGGCAAGTAGGAGACCAGCTCTTCTAAATACTTTATGAATTACATATAATGAAGATAGCATATAGTTGTTTATTGCATATTAGTGTAATAGTAGATTAATGTATGGGTAGTCTCAAAATGGACCATCCAGTCTATAGAAGGAAGCTTATCTAAAATGCAGTAATGCGAACTACCTTTTAGTGCGGATGAGTGGGTTGGTTTACTTGGTTGCTGGTTGGTGCTGGAACATTTAGGGTCTACAAGAATGATAAGAAATGTTTCCCATATATTAGTATTTTACATGTTTTTTTAGCTTAGCAACAGCCATGGTTTAACGTCACTTAGATCATCTAATAAAATTTTGTTACAAATTTTTTTTGTTCATAGAGAGAATATGGTGGAAATTGGTATTTATAGCACACAGGAACCTTTATCCTTGTTATCTAAGACTTTGCAAATTAAGAGGCATAGATATTAAATTTTGTTGTTTGAAGGAAACGTAAATTGATCTGATGAAGATCCCTATTTTTCGTAGTGTCTCTTATGATAGATTTCTACATTAAAATGCTACGTTAAAAGTGACTTAGGCCATTTATATTCAAATGAGCATGCTTATCTTGTGCTTTCCTTGAACTTCCATGCTGAGGAACTCCTGCTCTTGTCTGTTCCATTTGATGGAAACCCTGCCTAGGAGATTCTTTATTTATTTATTTATTCTTTTTTTTTTTTGGGGGGGGGATAAGCACACTGGTATGCATCCTTAATTGCACGGACTTGATGTGACTTTGTTGTACCTTCATATTGAACTTTTTGAGGTATGCCAAAACATTGAGATGCATTTCTTTAAACCTTCAAGGTTTTTCTTTTTGGATAATGGAACCTTCAAGGTTGACAAATGTAAATTTTGCTTTTATTCATAGATCAGAACTGAAAAAAAGTGTACAAAGTTTCTTTGTAAATCTAAGAACTGAAAAATGATCATCTGACTCATACAAACCTAGAAGTCCACATCTAGACTGGAGAAATTCGGTGTTGTTAGCCTATATGCTTGGGTGAGTACAGGGAGGAGCACAACTTTTTTCCTGCCAACTTTAAAAGATATATTCATGTCTTCATATCAGTAGATTGCTAACTTTAGACGACTATCATTAAAAGGATAGTTGGCATGTTAGCACTAATTGTACATTCTTTTTCTTAGGTGATTATTGATTATAATATGTGTGCAGAAATATCAGGAGATTGCTGACTTCAGGTGCAAGTCAATGCAAGTATAGAAGGCATGTAACATGTTAGCTACTAATTATACCTTTGTTTTATTAGGTGACTATGTAATTATAATATGTGTGCAGAACTGCAAAATGAGGGCCAAGCTTTCTAGAATTTACATTAAACTATGCATAATGACAGAACTTCCCAAACTTTAAACAAAGCTAGATTGATGTAGAGTTGATGACTAGGTGATAGCTGTGTTGCCTGAAAATGCTAATACCCTCACGATTTACACTTTGGAATGCATGTTTCAACACATGGTATAGCTTCATTCCAAAACATGAATTAGTATTCCAAAGCAATCACCAAACATATGGGTGGTTTCAATATGAGAAGGTCAATTAGTTGGAGTCTACGAAGCACATTGCTTGTATGGTTATTTCTAATTTAAATGGTAAGAAATGCAGTAAAAATTAATCTGTCCGAAGTTCACTTATCAGATGCATCAATGTGCACCAGAATATATATATATATATATATATGGGTTTAGAAGCATGTGGTATAAGCTCTGTTATCAGAATCTTACGATTCGCGATTCGCTAAAAAAGAAAAAAAGGTAAGATGGTGATCTTACATAGGAACCTTTGTTACCTTCTTACTTATTAAACTACGTGATTATCATTCAAAATAATATTTTCATAAATTTAAGTCTAAATATTTTATATTCATAAGATATATTTAACATCTAAATGTGTAGATATATGTTTTAAGTAATTTAAAAAAAATGACCGAATCTTTACGATTCACGATTCGATTCGATTCGCGATTCGGTACGAGGTCATTTCGATTCACGATACGAATCCCGATTTAACAACTATGGGTATAAGGTAAATCTTATTATTGTAGTTGAAGGTGTATGCTCAAGTGGTGCAGCTTTGATACATGGAAAGTGGAAAAAATTGTCTCTTGTATTCCACAACTGAAAGTCTTGCTCGAGGACAAAGAATCTGAAACTAAGAATATTTCATTGATTGCGTAAGGCAGACAATTGGAAGTCAAGATTGGGGAAATTTTCAGGGCATATGATGGAAAACTAGCGGTGTGACTTGAAGAAGTGGTGTTTTAAAAGACTGAACTGTTCAATGAACTGCAGAAGGCAGTTCAGTGGACAAACTACCAACCGAGTTAGATGACTTCTTGGTCTAAAAGAATAAATCCAAAATATTTTCAAGATATTGACTAAATTACATGTGTCAATAACATATGTTTAGAATATATTCAGTTTCCTTCTAAATTTAATCAGTAACCAGCTTATATTGTGGAGTGGTGGTTCCAAAGCCTGTTAACTTGATCAGAATTTGGTTTTTGTTGGTCATACTGTCGAGTTACTCTAGAGTCTAGCTTCTAGAACACATATGAGCTAGCTCCCAAAGTTCGTTTAATGCCATTGACCGGACCTATTTCCACTTATGTTTTCCTAAATTATAGCTGATCAGACATGCCCTGGTTTCTGATGGACTTATGGTTGCATTGATGAAAAACACATCGGGGCTTATTGGTTTGTAGTTCTACGTTATGTGATGACACTAATAACATGATATTCGTAGCCCAATACCGGGACAAGGTCTTCAAGGAGCAACCTCAAAATACAGAAGCAAGATGTGGCTTTTATGTGGAAGAAATTTTTTGAGACTCAATGCTTGTAGGAGTATCTTGAATGAGTTGTAACATAGATCTCATTTGGTTATCTGTTCTAGTATTAGTGTCTAACTGGAGGTCCTCTTTTGCAACCAAATTTCTTTATTTATTTACAATCATTATTATTTATTATTATTGTTGTTGTTGCTGTTATTGTTCTTATTATGATCTCTCTTGCTTTTGTGTGTGTGTGCGTGCACTAATGTTTTCATTATTGCGGATGGTTACTGCTCTGTTTTGTCTTGATCATTTCTAGCTTCTAGGTAGTTATTAAGAACTATTGTGAGGATTTACCAGCTCATTATGTTTATGTGTCATAACAACCCTAATACCTTTTAATCCTTTTCCTTTCTTTGGTCTTGTTAAAAGGTGGGGGGGAGGTAGTTATTAAGAACTATTGTGAGGATTTACCAGCTCATTATGTTTATGTGTCATAACAACCCTGATACCTTTTAATCCTTTTCCTTTCTTTGGTCTTGTTAAAAGGTGGGGGGGAGGTAGTTATTAAGAACTATTGTCTTACATGATAGTGTAATTTCAACTACTCTTATATGATAGTGTAATTTCTTGAAACTTAGTAGAGACATCACCTGAAGCATTAGGCAGGCGACAGGATATTGCTCAAGTATTTTCTAGATTTTTTTCTTGAAACATTAATTTTATTTTCCTCCTGAAATCATTTGTGTTTGAAGTTATTACTTGTACATGAACGGTCTTTTTAAGGATTTTGGTGAACAGAAATCCTCTCTTTCTTGGTACGGAAATACATTTCAACCATTGTGTGCTCAAGAGTTTTTGTTCTTCTTTCTTTTTTTTCTTGTTATGTTTTTTACATAAATCTTTTGAGGAGAGCTTTTATTGAATTGCTGGCAACCTATATGTCCATGAAAAAATTTTGAAATAGGAAAAGGTTAGACATGAAATCAACATCTCAGATGCATAACATGGCTTATTTAGGCATATTATGGGTTGTATGTTAGATTTGACGGTCTCACCTCAAAACTTGCAGTATAGGTTCCAGTGAAATAGGTTAGAAGCAATTCTGACAGTGAAAAAATAAAAAACATATTTTTGGGGCATAATTTTTGCATAAATACAAATTGTGTTGGTAAAAACATTTTATCTTTTTCAAAAGGGTTAATTTTCTATTATTTTCTTCTGTTTTAACCCATCACCAGTACGAAGTGGAGTAAACAAGTTGCTACCTGATTTCAATAAAATCTTAGAAATACTGCACTGTATCAGTCAGTCTTCCATGAAAATCATGCATCTATCTAGTGATTCATTTTCAATTTAAGCAGCTCATCCACCTCCTCTATTGTGCTAAATTGCAAGTTCCTGGGTTTTTAGGGTATGATTGGTCGTGGAAAAACCTATTATGTTCCTTTTTGCCTTCTTTGAATGTCATATTTGTTGTATCCCTTATTTATTTATTTATTTGTTTGTTGTTGTTGTTGTTGTTGTTGTTGTTCTTCTTCTTCTTCTTCTTCTGTTTATTTTGTCAACAAGTATGTAAATTATCGGTAGGGAAAAAAAAAAAAGCATTATTATTCACTGGTTGGCCCGTCGTTCTCCATGACTAGCTGATTCTATTACTGACATAATTGGCCAATCTGTTGCCTCGTTGAATTTAGCTTCTCCGTTGAATGAGAAACTACTTCCAGAAGATGGATGGAAATAAATAAGGCTCCATGCTTTCAGTTATACCAAGGGTTATCTATGAACTGCCATTTATTTGTATTTTTCAATCCTTTTCTCTTCAGATATATTTATTATAATTGGGAGGAACTAACAGTCTCCCAAAATGGAAGCTGAAATTCCTTGGGCTTGAGGACTCGAGAGCACTTGGTAAAAGAAAGTAAGCAATTGATTAAAAACTGCTTGTATTTATAGAAAAATTTCAAAAAAATGTTTCTTAATAGTAAGGGGTGTTGCCTTGAAATAGAGAAGATTTCACCTAGATGTTTTCCGGGAAAGAAAAATATTTCAGAATAAGGGTGATAAGATGGTTGTTTCCTTGTTTGGTTTGCTTGGCAAAGACTTGTAGTATGTATGTTGTAGAAACAATGAACACATTCTGTTAAGCATGAATGTAAGGTCAAACGTATGACATTGAATCTGTTTTGGTTAGTATAAACTAGTGATTAACTGTCATATTTGATAAAATCTTGCTTTCTAATTGATTTAAGAAGACCCAAGTTTTTGTGTTGATACGGCTTGATAATTGTATCATGTGAGCATGCTCTACAATCTGTACTTCACATATATCTGTTGGGATTATTAATTTTCAACATGAAGTGTTATCAACCTTTTATGTTCATCCCTTCATTCACAGTCAGCTTTGCCAAATTTTCCTTGTTCTGCTAACCTAAGCTTCTGCGATACCTCCTATTTGTTTGTACATTTGCTTTATACAAATTAATACTGTTTGTATATTTTGGAGCTCACATTTCAGTTCCTAAGTTGGTAAAATTGTGGGATTCAAAATGATGATTACTCGAGAAAGAAAAAAATAAAAAGAAAAGAAAAGAAAAAGAGGACATTTGCGGCTTTTTTGGTATTGTTTTGTGTGTGAATGTTTTGCATTTACAAATGCTTGACGTCTTCTTTTTCCTTCTATCGTCAGGTTTTTTATCTTCATCAGAAGGTTTGGATAAGTTTGAGTCTGTGTTCAAGATATCCAGAAAAACTTTCGACTATATATGTTCGCTTGTGAAGGAACATATGATGGCCAAGACAGGAAGCTTCATGTTTAGCGATGGAAAGCGAATGTCTTTAAATGATCAAGTAGCTGTAGCTTTAAGAAGGCTAAGTTCTGGTGATTCACTAATTTCCATCGCCGATTCATTTGGGACGAATCACTCGACAGTCTCTCAAGTGACCTGGCGTTTTGTCGAAGCAATGGAAGAAAGTGGGCTCCACCACCTTCAGTGGCCTTCCACAGAGCAAGAAATGACAAACATAAAATCCAAGTTTGAGCAAATCCGAGGCCTTCCAAATTGTTGCGGGGCGATTGACATCACGCACATTACCATGATGCTGTCTTCGTCCGAAAAGGCAAATAACGTGTGGCTTGATCGTGTGAAGAACCACAGTATGATCTTGCAGGCAATCGTGGACCCCGATATGAGGTTCCGGGATATAGTGAGTGGATGGCCTGGGAAAATGCATGATTTTGATGTGCTTCAAAACTCGACTTTCTTCAAGCTGTGTGAGCAAAGAGAGAGGTTAAATGGGAACAAAATGAAGCTCTCGGAAGGAACAGAACTAAAGGAATACATAGTTGGTGATTTGGGTTTTCCATTACTACCATGGCTCGTCACGCCTTATCAAGGAAAAGAGCTTCCCGAATCCAAGGCTGACTTCAATAAGCGACTTTTTGCAACGCGTGTGGTGGCACAGAGGGCATTGGCGAGGTTGAAGGAGATGTGGAGGATAATTCAAGGAGTGATGTGGAGACCCGACAAGAATAGGTTGCCGAGGATTATCCTTGTATGCTGCATTCTTCACAATATTGTCATCGACATGGAAGACGAGGTGCTTGATGGGTTGGCTTTGTCTCACCACCACGACCCCAATTACAAACAAGAGATTTGTGAATCTGTTGACAATACTGCCTTGGTTGTGAGAGATAAGTTGTCTCTCTACTTGTCTGGAAGACTGCCACCTTGAGTGGTTATATTGTCTGTCCAATTCATAGTTAGAAGAGCTTCAAACAGGACATCGTTGCACAGAAAGAAGATTAAGGTGAATCAGACATTTGGATTTGATTCTAAGGTTGTAAATAAACTTGGACAAGACAGTCCATGGCTAGGCGCAACCTGCGAGTTCATAAGGTAAATGGCTGAGAGTACCAGGTGAGAGGGAGAGATTTACAATAAAACAGTGAACTGCTTTATAGAGTTCTAGGGTTTAGTTTCTATAATTTCTATAGAGAGTTGGACTAATCTGGTTTTTAGTTGTTTATTGAACATTTGAGTCTCTGTTCTTTGTTTGTGAAGCACATGAATTGCATGGGAGGTAAGCTTCCATCGCTGCTTTGAGTTTCTACTTTTCTCTTTTCTCTTATCTTTTTGTTTTTTGTTTTTTTGTTTTTTTTTTTGGAAGGTGCTTTTCAGGTCTTATATCTTTGTTATTTGGGTATTAGTGGTGATAGAATAATCACAGTTGTCTGGCAAAAATGGAATCGGTTAACTCTTGAAAACAAGATGTCTTTTTTGCTCAAGTCTTGCCAACCAGATTTTAAACTGGTACCAAATTGGTACTGAAAAGCCCTACTGACCCTTCCAAGCCCGAGAGCAAATGATGATTTGGAATACAGTTACTCTTTTTTGACCTCCATTGGCAAACTTTGTTGTGTTCATGGCTATCTTCAGCAATAATAATATTTCTGAAGGTTTTTAAAGAGCATGACTTGTTGGTTGAGCGTTTAGCACAAACCAAGCACCGTGTCTCATTTCTAATTTTTTTATTTAATTGATTCTGAAAACAACATGAACACAGTTAATTCCAGAGAGCAAACCAAAGCAAAACTAAATTAACATTTTACTAGAAACTCTATCTCAGCTGAACCTCGAAAATTGACATAGTCTTTCTTTACAAGGCCAGTGAGGGTGGCAGATCAACAAAATTTATAGAGTGGTTAGGGGATAACCAAAGTTAACAACTACGACTAAAGACTGTACAAAGTCAAAAAACACAACCCAATTTACATCAGCCGTGATCTAGCCTCCCACAAAATTGAGCTGAGTTTCCTTGATCTAGCATTTCCCCTGAGAGTTTATCTGCCGCAAATCATTTTCACTGCAAAAAAGATTGCATCGAAGACGTCCAATGAGCTTTTAAGATTTTAATCAACACATTGGAGATTCCCACAAAGAGACTATGTTCGTGATCATATCAGGATGTATATTCTATGGCAACATTACTCCGAACTGTACCTATGAGATGATTCAGAGGTGCAAGTTTAGTTGATAATGAGAACAGTGAACATCATTCACGCTGAGTTTTGGATAAACCAGAGAGTAAATACCTTCACCATTCAAAATCTGGTGCAGCACAATTTCCATCATTGATGGATAGCGTAAATCTATTGGCCCATTGTTGTTTTACAGGTTCTGGAACCATTGATTCCCCTGTGAAAGGATTCCATGTACACCCTCCATGATCAGCAAGAACCCAATTGATTTTAGCCGGTGGCTTGTCAGAATCTGATGTTGAAATCTTCACCTTATCTCTGGAAATTTTCTTCCGTGAACCAAAATTCTGTGACAAAAACAGGAATAGATATGGTCATCAAGAACAAGAGCACAATGGACTCTACTTTGATCTTTGATTCGAAACTGAGTTTGCTATTAACTCACCTTAACACGACTGCACAATTTAAGCACCTGGGATAGAGGTGCATTGTCCTGGCACAATTCAAACACCTGGGACAAAGGTGCATTATCTTCCACTTCTGCTAGGTATCTCTCAACAGAAATCAGGGATCGGAATTGCCGTCCAGTCCCTGGTTCATAATAATACTGCATAACAAGATGAAATTTTGGTAGCTTCTGACAAGCAGTTTGCAATTGAATAAAAGATTGCTCAACTCTTCAGAAATGAATAAGTGAAGTTATTGAATTTGAAGTTTTGAACATACACACGCACAGACAAGTGGAACATAAATTCCACTAATTTTTTTTATGTATCTATACCCTAATGCATTTTACTTGGTAAACCTTAATAATTTTTAGCCGTAGCTTTTAAAATAACAAGAAAACAAGCAGAGCAGAGAATCCATGTCTGTGTAAAAACTTGGTATTTTACAATTCTAAAAGCACAAGTCAAAAGTTTAAGTAGCCAGGCGAGGACACTGCCTTCTATTTAATCTTACTTCGGAAAGAAAACTAAATTGTAGAGATAGGACAGTACCTTGTCGGTGTAACCCCCGCACTTACGGGGTACCTCCTCCACAATCCAACCATCAGGGAGAACGAAGGGCGAAGTAGCTGCAGCAATGGTGGGGGCCACAACTGCTAATTGCCGTTGGTTAGATTCATCCTCCTCCAGCCTCAATAACTGCAGTGGCATCAGCATCAATGTTAAGGACCAGCCCTTCATGTTCGGGCTCTTGTTGAAAGTTGGAACTCTGATATTTGTAAGGTTTTCTAATATGGATATATCCAAAACTTCAGTTATATTCTACCTCTACAGCTAAAAGCCAAACAAAGAACATGTGTCGGTTTATTCTTCTCATTCGCAAGGGAGTATCACCTAAATTCAAGTGTCTTAAAATTATCTAAATAATTCCAGGTGTTTCATAATGCATGCTGGCAACTATCTGGCACATATCCTCAAAATAATAATAATAAATAAATAAATTCTAGTTTCAATACTATCATTTATATACAATGGAGGATAATTTCTGAAAATTGCTTTGAATGAACAAATTGTAGCAGAAAAAGTAAAATTATCATATTTAGTCAAGAATTAGGGTGTCCAATATTTCAAAATTTGGACGAAAATGTATAGGTGTTTCAACAATCTTTTCCAGATGGCTGAGCAATAGATGTACTGATAAAAGGCTCTATTTATCTCCTCTAGGATGCTAATAGGGATCCTGTTTCTGGTAAGTCCTTTGGCAAAAGTCGAAGGTTGAACTTTACCATTCCCCGCGAAACGATCATTTTTCGTGATCCAGACCTCTGTAAAAGTAAAAAAGCAGCACACTTAGGCATGGTCAAGGCTAACAGAAGGAACAAACTTAAAACTTCAACAGGAAGATAAACAACTCTTGAACTCACCCTAACATGATTACGCAATTTCAATAACATGATTCAACTCTCTATCCCAGGAAGATAAGCAACTCTTGAACTCACCCTAACATGATTACGCAATTTCAGTCTCTTGCGTGGCTGTGTGTATTCCTCTCCTGTTAGGTACCTCTCAACAGCTTTTAGTGATCGAAACTTCTGTCCAGTCTCCGGCTCATAGTAATACTGCACAATGGGATAGTAGCAGATCTATAGTTGCAGGCTCACATCATACATTTGAACAAATCAACTTCAAAAGAAAATAACTATAATTCAAGCTAACACTAGAGTGGCAGAAGTGGGCTTTAGAGTGGCTAAAGTTTTTTTAACAAAATAATTTTATTTACTCAATAAGCTGACTTTTAAACTGCCACCAAACAAAGCCAAGTCATATTTACACAGTACGGTTATTATTTTTAGGGGAATTGCAAATCAGCTGTAAGTTGGCAAAACAATTGCAAAGGTACAAATGTCCGATGCAACTGTGGCATGACATACAACTTTCACTTGCACCTACTTGCTCCGTGAAAGTGTGATTATTTTGTCAACAAATTTATGCATACAGATCCAAATCAACACAACCAACACAACCGAAACTGTAAGTTCCAAAATCAATAGCAGAAACAAAGAATATAACAAATAGAGACATGTAAATGCATTTTTATGTACATACTGAGTATTGTCTCTTGTATCAATTTAGTTCTTGTAATTCCAATTGCATCAATTTCACCCTTAAATTTTCACGTTATGTTAATTTAGTCAAATTGAAAACTACTTCTAAGATATTAGACATAAATCAAAGGCAAAGCGAATAGACAATTTCAAATTGGACATAGCTCCCGAGAATGAATGAACCATTTAGCACCTCGAGTTCAGTCTACATCAATTGAACTAATAAATTGACACAAAAAAATTTAAAATTGATGTAATTTGAATTACAATAATCAAATTGACGAAGCAAACTATACCTAGGTATAATTTACCCAATATATATATATAGTTGGCAATTCATATACAAAGAGTCGGCATTCACGCATAAGTTGTTCTTGGTGAAAAAGTAAAAATGGAGAAAATGGAGAGGGAAACCTTGTCGATTTGGCCGCCGTTGGGGCGGCGAACCTTCTCCACTTCCCAACCTTCTGGAAGGTGAAACTGTGACGTGGTGATGGCGGTGGTGGTGGTGGTGAAAGGGGGCACAATGGCGAGTTGGCGGTGGAGGGAGGAATCGCAGCCGTGGTGGGCGGAGGATAGCATTCGAAGAGGGACGAGCATTGAAGGTGAGAGGGCGCCATTGTCCTCCATTGTTGAGCTTCGTTTTGTGAGTCGGAAATGGAATACCTGAGACAGTAGTGAGCCAAGTGTAAGGGAAATTCCTGCCGCGTCACCGTTACACCATATTAACACGTGGCATTGGGCAGTTATTTCACTAGATTATTTTAATTTTTGACTATTTTAATAAATTAAAATATTTGTGTTTGAAAAGATGATTAATTTTTTTTAATTACATGTGATATTTGTGAAAAAAAATAAAATAATTATAAATTTGATATAACATTTTATCTTATTAATTATTTTAATTTATTTTATCTTTTTATAAAGTCTCCTTGTAAATTTTAATTCCAATAGCAAAAAATAAAATTTTTGCCAAACAAGGCCATTGATTGCTAGGATCAAATGAATTATCAAATATTTTTATACAAGATGGGTTATCATTATTTTGATACATTTAAAAAAAAAATTATGAAAATTTTAATATACACACCTTTTAAAAGGATGTATTATATTTAGTCATGACAAATTATTTTTCTTTAGTTATGACTCATGATATCTTTAATTATGCCTTATATTATATTTAGTTATGTTTTTTTATTTTTATTTTTATAGTTATGATTTAGAAAATATGAAATTGTGTCATTTTTTTTAGTTATAATGTGCATATGGTATACTTTTTGAGAGGTGTGTGCTATAGTATTTCTCAAAAATTAATGATCAAAATCTTATGTATACAAAAAAAATTTGACAGCATTTATAAAAAAGTTATTTTTATATATAATTATTAAAATTTACTTAAATATACAATAAAGTTTACAACAAAAAAATTATCAAAATAATCTAAAACTCCGGTGTTGAATAAAAAGTGAACAAATTGTTACAAAAGACCCCTTGAACATCACCATTATCACATTTTTAATTACAAAATGCTAATCAAATTTGTATAATTCAACTTATGAACTAAATCATTTTTAATGAATAAAATTGCTAATTCATTTAATTTTTCTTGTAACATAATTGACTGAAGATAATATCTAATAAATTTTAAATTTGAAAAGTTTCTTTTGTCATACATATCTGTAACTTGTATAATTAATTGTATTATATACACAATTTATGTATTTGATAAATAACTCACCATTAATTTCAAATAACTCACAATATCAATCAACTTTCTAATTTTTTACGGTAAATACAATTATTCATTAATTGTAAATAATTTATTACATCAGCCATCTATTAACTTTAAATTTAGGTTTTTTTTTTTTTTTTTTTTTTTAGACTAGTATAATAGCAAAAAAATTCAAGTTTTTATTTTTTATTTTTTTAACTCATTTATTGAAGACCCAAAACACCAAGGATCTTTTAGAGTTTTTTTTTTCCTAAAGTGGTGTGTTATATGGGTGAAATTTAATGCTAAAAAATTGATGTGACTTATCATTAAATCTCAACCATACAATATACCACTCTAAATTTTTTTTTAAAAAAAAAGTCTCTAAGAGATCCTTACTCGATTTTGCCGACTTTGGGCAAAAACCAGCCTGTCTATTGTATAGGGTGTGTGTAGCACACCACATGAGTCTCACACATTATGTGAGTACCGCCTAAAATAATTATAATTCATATGCTTTTTTCTAAATAAAATTTATACATAATGGTATGATTAGATAGATTTGAGCTTATCATTTCAAAAGAAAGACATTTAAAATTCCTTTTAAGTTAAAAAAAAAAAATGACATTGTCATATGATTTTGACATAAAATTATGAGAAAGATTATAGTTCACAACTCCATATTTTTCTGAGTCATAATTAAAAAAAAATTACATAATAAAGCAAAAGAATTTTTAAATTTTCAACATATTTTTATCATATTAGGACATTTGGACGGTTTAGATCTGTTTAAATTATAAAACAATGACTGAGATGTATTTTCTAAAAAATATCCTATGTGTACATTTTCTTCTTTTTCACTTCTCTCTCTTACTTTTTCATTTTCTCACACATCCTTTCATGATTCTATGACTAATTCCATGAATGATTCCATAATCCCACATTCCTTCCTCTTTTCTTTTTATTTTTTTATTTTCCCCATTTTTTATTTGTCTCTCTATTTGTTTTTTGTTTTTCTTCTCCTGTTTGTTCAATTAATTTATTTACATCGTGCCTTCAGGCATGAGTTTACACTAATATATATATATATATATATATATAACCAAACACGCATGAGATATAATTAAAGATCTCGCGAGTCATAATTAAAATATTATCATAACTAAAGAAGAAAATCATAAAACTAAGGGTGTGTATAGTGAAATTTTTCTAAAATTACATAAAAATTATGATAAAACAACATTTTACCTTGGACGAATTTTTTTAATAAGAATAATTAATTAATTTATCTATTTATCTACTATTATTTTAAAAACTTGAAAAGTATATATATATATATATATTAGCTGAATTATATACATATCACATGTATGCTGATTAATTAAAAAAGTAGAATTGGATTGGCAATTGTGGACTCCAAATATCCTTGTTGGATTGGATGCGTTATTTACTGTCCAAGATGAAGAAGAATAAAAATTCTAAAGAAAGCACATAAAGTCTTTCCGTTGGCATGTCACACTTTTTAGTTTTTTTTTTGATTAATTTAGTTACAGAAAAAGAAAATAAATTTTTTAATTTAATAAAACAAAACATTTTATTTAAATCATAAATTTTTTTTTCCACAGAAGTCAAAAAATTAAAAAAACTATCACAAATAAAATTTTTTAATCTCAAATTAAAATAATCAAAAAAATTAAAACATCAAAAAACTAACGCACATCCCAAACCAACCAAAAAATAAAGAACAAAGTTGTCTTTGCAAAGAACGTTTTGCTTGGGAAAGCATCATGGCTGACGACGATTGTATTAGACGTCACAGTTGACGGTTGGAACTATAACTAACTGGGTATTAAAATGTCACATCTTCAGAGGTGGTGGATGTGGAGAACGAGAAAAGCTTTTGGCCTTGCGTGGTTTATTTTTTAGAAAAATTTTTAAGAAACATTTTTTACAAATAAATTTTTAAGAATAATTAAGCTAAATAAATTTTTTCAAAAAATTTTTTAAAATTTTGTTTGGTCTACTTTTCAAAATCATTTTCTCTCGTATATATTAAATCAATCATTTTTTTTTAAACTCTCTCCCCAAATTAATTTTTTAAAATCATTTCTGAAAAATTACAAACCAAATAAGTTTTCATACTTTTTATCTCAAAAACTATTCTACAAATACAAACCAAACACAACATTTATATTTTGTCTAGGTCCTCGCTTGATCAATTGTAGTTTTGGGGATACGTAAGTCACCATATGCGTTATGGCTCTAATTCTAATATACCTACCAATCTTATTTGAAAAGTAATTATTTTATTTTTAAGAATTTTACATTGGTGATGTCTCTAACTAATAACAGGAAACTAATAATTATATGATGTTAAAATAAAAAAATTATAGAGAAATAACATAATCTCATTGGATGCGTATATGGCCACATGATTTTCCTGACTCATAAGATAATTTTTATTTATTTTACATATATACCATCCAACTAAAATGAATAAATAAATTATACTTTTGAGATTTACAAAACATACAATATAATTTTTATAAATTTGACATAAAGAAAGATTGTGTGTATGTAAAAGAATAAACAATGTAATTTATATTTATATGACTAATAAATTACTAATGAAAAGGGTATCAAATATTATGTAAATGAAATATTAAGAAAGTTTATTGAAATTACATTAACTTTTCTTGAAATTTCTTTATAAATAAAGAAAGGTTAATGTAATTTGTTCTAAAAAATGTTAAATTCTGAGCATTTTTATAAATAATAAAAAAAATTAGACAAATGTTGACTAATAATTTCAGGGTTCAATATAATTGTTTTTAAATTTTTAGAGAGGTTCAAAGCAATTTCTTTAAATCTTGAGCATAAATGTTAAATTCTGAGTATTTTTTTAATTTCTTTTCTAAATTTATAATATTACTCATATTTTTTTCACATGAAAATGAATTTCGTCGTAATATATTGGACACCGCTTCGTGCTTCCGATGAACCTTCTCTTACATTTCTAATACTTTATCTGTTGAGTCATAATAATGACTCCTTTTTCTTAACATTAAAAGTAGTCGGTCAACGTTTGTGAGGTGTAACTTTTTTAACCCTAGGATTGGAAGAGATGGTAAGACAACGACTTACGTGATTAAAAGTTTTAGATTTAAAATCTATACCAATCTTTTCATACTCTTTGATTGAAATTAGCTGGTAAAGGGTAGGTTGCTCAACATCTTTCTTGGGTTGACTTGTAAGGCCGGGTCATAAATGGACCTAATCTTGGGATTTTGGTCTAAAATAAAATAAAATAAAAAATAAAAAAATAAAAGATGTAACTTTTTAATAATTTTCGATTATCTTGTCATATTTAGGGTTATTAATGGATTGGATTTAATCCGAATTTGACCCGAGTCCGATCTAAAAATTCGAATCCATTTACAAAAAATTCAATTCGGTAATCTAATAATCTGAATCCGTTTATTAAATAGATCGAATATGTAAAAATCCGATCTGATCTGATAATCCGATCCAATTATTCTCAATTTGAATAAAGAAAACATAAAATGAAACACGCTGTCATCAATTCATTGATGGATAAGACTAACGGTTTTTTAATTAAGCCTATTTCATTTATCATCTTTCATACCATTGGGTTTGCCACTATCATCATCAATAAGTCCATACAAATCTTTATAAAATAATAGATCCTTCATTTTAGTTTTTCAAGTTATTCAATTACTTCCATTGAAGCTAGACATACAACCCACATTTCCCTCTATTGATTTACACAAATAAATAAAGTCAAATAAACCGTTATCTGATACCAGTTGTTAAGAAAAATATATGATTTCCCACAAGTAAATCAATCAATGAAAATAAAAAGTAATGTGAAAAAATTTAATCAACAGCGACACAAAAATTTTACGTGGTTTCTTTAATGTGAGGTACGTCCACGGGATCAAAATTCGATTCCATTATCAATCAAAAAAATTTCAAACGATTACAAACGAGACACGAATAGTCTCACAAACTACCTTTAAGTAAATTTTAAATAATCACAAATAATTAAAAAAAAATATCTCACCAAATAGATATATAAAAATCTTGAGCCAAGGTTTTCTCCTTGCAGCCTGGTACTTGCGCCCGTCCTTGCAGGCCTTCGGGTCTACTTTTAGGCCCAATTTTAATAATCCGAACCGTTCATATTTTATGATTTATTCAGTATATCATACCTGTTTGTAGTAGTGAAATCTTTACAAAATAATAGATCATCCATTTTAGTTTTCTAAGTTGTTTAATTACTTCCATTGAAGCTAGACATACGACCCACATTTCCCTCTATTGATTTACACAAATAAATAAAACCAAATAAACCGTTATTTCTGATACTAGTTGTTAAGAAAAATATTTAATTTTCTACAAGTAAATCAATCAATGAAAATAAAAATTAATGTGAAAAAATTTAATCAACAGCGACACAAAAATTTTACGTGATTTCCTTAATGTGAGGTACGTCTACAAGATCGAAATCCGATTCCATTATCAATCAAAATGTTTATAAACAATTACAAACGAGACACGAATAATCTCACAAACTACCCTTAGATAAATTTTAAATAATCACAAATAATTAAGAAAAAATATCTCACCAAATAAATATATAAAAATCTTCTAAACAAGTTGAAGAACGCCTAAAATAATATCTCAAATCAGCCTAGACAATCTGTCGAAATCCTTCAAAGTAGTCCTTCAAAACTGAGCCGAAACAGAGTTGCAAGCAAAGCAAAAGCGGAAGCAGCAATAGTAACTAACAAAGCACAAGTTATATTGCACTACAAGACAAAGCCACCAAAGTTAAATACACACGCGGCAGCACCAAAGTCAAATACACACCCAACAGCACTACCGAGAGAATGAATCAATTTGTAGCAACAACCGCCTGAATATATTGTTGATTTTTAGGTTTTTTTTTTGTGAAAATTCTAGTTGCTACTATTAAATATTTATTGGGCATTTAAAAGTTAGAAATAATATATTATAATTAATACCAAATTAATCAACTATTTTAATAAATTAATTGAGTCCACTATAATATTTTCTTAATTTAGTGACATTTAAAATTGTCACAAAATTATTAATTTAATGATATTTTTTAGTCTTGTGGTATTTTAAACAAGTGTCATTTGTATCTATGTCACGGTAGATAATAGTGCTACGATAGATACTTGCAAGTGCCACTACACTATCATGGCTAAAAATTTTCAATAACATTTTGATGTTATGGTAGATATTCTTTGTGGCACTATCAAGTGTCATTAAAAAAAGAGTTAGTGACACTTATAAGTGTTATTATACCATCAAGACTAAAACTTTTCAATGACACTTTAATGTCATGATAGGCACTATTCGTGACGCTATCAAGTGCCATTGGTGAGGATAATTTGTTGTAGAACAATTTGATCCGCTCTTGCGGAGACTCGAACCGCCAACCTCCCGTACCATAAACCTTATACACCACACTCTTCCCACTACACCTCTATAGCACCACATGATTATATATGCAACATATATTATTTATATAGTACATACAACCATATTAATATAAAAGTATATGTATAAACATAATTATTTTATTGAACATAATTTATTTAAAATAAACTATTTACTAGCAAAATAAAAAAAAATCACTTTTGGCGACTGAAAATATTTTTTAGTCGCCAATTCTATATTTTTGGCTACTAATTATTTTTTAATTGCTAAAAAACTTAACTTTTGTCGACCAAAATCGGATTTGATCGCCGAAGATGCACTTTCAGCTACCAAAATTTTGGTTGCCAAAAAATTTAATTCCCGCCTTAGGATTTTAGTTCTCCCGCACTAAAAATGATCATTTTTGGTGACTAAACTTATTTTTTAGTTGCCAATTGTAGACTTTTGGCTACTAAAATTTTTTTAGTCACCAAAAAGCTTTACTTTTGGCTACTAAAATTTTTTAAGTCGGTAAAACCCATATAATCAGCAATCAAACTTATTTTTTAGTCGCCAATTGTAGACTTTTGGCTACTAAATTTTTTTAGTCGCCAAAAAGCTTTTCTTTAGGCTACAAAAAAATTTTTAGTCACTAAAACCCATATAATCAGCGACCAAACTTAGTTTTAGTTGCCAATTGTAAACTTTTGGCTACAAAAATTGTTTAGTCGCTAAAAAGCTTTACTTTTGGCTACTAATGTTGTTTTGGTCGCTGAAAGCTATACTTTTAGCGACCAAATTTTTTTTTTTAGGAAATTTAGTCGCCGAATGTGCTTTTTCCTATAGTGTATAGTTTAATTTATTTATTTTTAATCATTTACTACATTTTAAAAATTTAGAAAATATATTGGCATTTTTTGTTTTTTCAAAAATGTCATTATAAGCTTGGAAAGTTTTTGGCTTAGTGACATTTCTCAAAATGCTATAAAATATTTGTTTATGACAGTTTTCACCTAAGTGCCATAAAAAGTTATTTACACCTACGTAGTGTTCTGACATTTTTTAAAAAATGACATTGCTACTAAAGTTTAGTGGCATCTGTTGGTAAATGTCACGATCATAATTTTTTGTGTCATTATTTTATAAAATGCCATAAAATTGATGTGACATTTATTTATTGAAATGCCACTAGAGCCTTATATGTTTTGTGGTTCTATGGCATTTTTCTAAAGCATTTAATGCCAATTTTTATTTTTGTGACATTTTCTAAAAACATGCCACTAGTGTAGTGTCACTAAAGTGTAAATTTGTTGTAGTGACATTTTTGTTGTAGTGAAGTGACACTTTTTTTAATTGAAACGTCACTAGAGCCTTGTATGTTTTTGGCTCTATGATATTTTTCTAAAAATTGCCACCAAATATTCTTTTTGTGACATTTTTTAAGAACATGACACTAGTATGGTGTCACTAAAATGTGTTTTTGTTGTAGTGGTCCCATACTCCAATAAATTTAATATGTGATTGTGATTCAAATGATAGTATATAGTGTATTACATTCTTCAAATGTGTGGAAAAATAATATTGATTATTATTCAAATATGTCGAATCTTTTTTTTATCACAAGCATTAACTGTAATAAGAAATGCATATAGCGTGTGATCTTATCTCATTATTAATCATATATTTTATTAGATATTAATTATACTTAAAATATGTGATCTAAATATTTATTATCACAGTTATACATCACGTATAAAAAGTGTGATCTAAATGTTTATTATCATAGGTAAAAAATATGATAAAATCATCTTTTAATGTCACTCAAAACATGTGATTAAAAATTATCATTTTTAATTACACTTCAAAATATTACACTTTGACAAAAAATTAAATAACACATATAAAAAATCTGATCTATTTATGATTTTGTAATAATGAAGGAATCTGAATCATAAATTGATATTTCTAAATAAAAGTATAGAATTTATGAAAGGAAAATGATTGGTGGCCCTAAAAAATTTGCCCCTAATGCCCCTAATTTCCATTTTTAGAAACTGTTTTCTTTTTTTCTTTCCTTTTTCCTTTTTTTTTTTTTTTTTTTTTACCTAAAGTGGAAATTTCGGGGCATTCGAGCCCCGAAATTCGGGCCCTCAAGCAGCGCCGATCAATTGTTATATTTCAATTAACATGGAGCCGACTTAATAAGATAATAGAGTAGGACATACGTTTCCTGGATGCTGAGGTTTTAGGATTAGGAACCATCAAGGAAAGGGACAGAAAGTGTTTTCTGTTTTTTAATGGCTGAGAAGTGCTAGAACGTGAAGTGCCTTTAGGACCAAGTATATGTATATATCTATCTACTCATCTGTACCTGTACTTAAGAGAGTGTGAAAGACGAAGCTTACACTCAACTACTTCGTAGCACAAAGTACCGCGTAGATAAACCAGAAAGATCCATACTAGTATTATTAGTCTATTATCCATTTTTGTATATGTATATATTTATTTGGTTACTATGGCCTATTTTGACATGGTTAAAAGTGAGCTTTTCAGTTTTTTAATTTTGTTGAACCATATTAATTCTTTACCTTTTTTTTTTTACACGTTTTTAAAAGAAAAAATCAAAAAAATTAATTTTTAACTAACTTTTCAAAATAACCCCACTAACACTATTATTAAAATGCGACAACTTGTGATCCACGTTCTCCATGACGTGTGTTGTTGTCCTATGAATCAAATTCCTTCTTGCTTTCATATAATTTATTTTAATTTAAGAGATTGTGTTAGTATATTTGGTATTATTTCATTCATAACTTATTAAGAATAAATAACTTAAATAAGTAGAAAAAAAAATTAAGGGAGAGAATACTTTAATTATCAACTTTTAACTTATAATAAGCTGCATAAAATTGATGACCACAATAACACATTTTAAGTATATTAAAAAGAAATTTGTATAGCAAACTAAAATTTTTATTTTCTATTCTTCATTTAAATTTTATTTTGATACTCAAATGTTTTTATATTTACTCAAAAATGAGTGGACCTCAGCCACACTCACATCGGTGGCCATATGATGGAAATGAGACGACCGAAACACATGCAAACATGCACGGATGCAAATGACCGATCCTAAGGCATGACATGCAACTCTAACTAAGCATGGCAGAGGATGAAGTATGGCATAGAATGACACATGATACAGCTCTGAAACATGATACAAAATGGTCCCGAAACATACAAATATGGTGCACAATGCAAGCTAGGGGGCCCGGGTACCGGAACTGTTTATGTTTGCTTACTATTTTTCCCCCCTTATATAAACATGACATTAATTAGATGAACACAAGTATGAGGAAAAGTAAAATGGTGAAGTATACATAACATTTTTGTAGAGAAAAACTACTTTACACACCTCTTAAAAAGATGCATTCTATATTTTTAGACATTACTATACACTGGAAAGCAAATATCAAATTAAATTTGGTGACTCATATAAATGGGAAAACAAATATCAATTATTTTTTAAATAAATTTTGAAACTTTGAATTTGAGATTGCGGGTAAAGCTGTCTTACTCTCTCTGGTGATAGGTTGGTCGCCACAGGGAACTGGTGGAGTTGGTCTATTCATTCACGACACCGACTTCTCTTGCTCAATGTTGTAGTTTCATCTCACGCGCCTATATTGCAAGTAAACTTGAGCTTTTTCATATGAAAATATTAGAGATCTTAAATTTTTTCTAAAATTTCTATTAGCACATAAGTATGGAGACCTTACATGAGTGTGGATTCCATATCTATATGAATGTTCGGTAGAAAATTTGATAAATTTATTTGTGTAACATTGCTCTTTTCATATCATAAACTAAAAAAAAAAAAAATGCTATTCAATCATTTAATCAAAAATATATACGAAATTATGGATGTACAACTCTTTTATTTTTATTAGTAATTTGCTGGAATTTGGATCGGAGAGTGTTGTTGGTTCCGTGGAGCTCAGCACAGGCTCCGATTTAATGATTTGAATTGCTTATTTTGTAAGCCTCTTCGTGTATATCACGCACACACAAAATTTGGTTGATTCGATAAATTAATCTATACAATTCATCGTATTTGTCTAAAATAAAAATAAAAATAAAAAACGTTGCAGGTGTGTTTTTAAAGATAGACCATTTTTTTTTTTATAATAAACGCAATAAATTAAACATGCTAAGATTATCGAATCGAACAATTTTTGTGTATAGATGATATATGCAAAAGACTCAAAATGAATAATTTAAATCGTCAAAATGAAACTTATGGTGAACCCTACGAGTCAGATAGTCATGTTGGATAGAAAGAAAGCCCAACTTTATTTGTTAGTCATATCAATAAGAAATTAAAATAGCGACAATGCTACGTAACTCAAATTTTGTGGCTCAAAAATGGTTCAAATGGCCAAAACGACGTCGTTTTGAGTACAGAACCACATAAAAATGGCCAAAACGACGTCGTTTTGGCCATTTAAACCACTTTTGAGCCACAAAATTTGAGCTACGCGACATTTTCCTAAAAATAGTTATGTTTGAAACTAAAATTTGTGTTTTACTTTGTTACAACCCTTCAACATTATTAAAATAAAAATTAATATAATTATGTCAAACTTATATATTTTATAAAAAAAAAAAACTCATGAAAATTTTAATTCAGCTTAGATTCTAAAAAAAATTTACAAATAATTGACAAATTTTATAATTATTAATTATTAAAATTATAATCTTTTTCATGTATTTGTATTATTTTTTTGAAAGTACAGTACCAATGTTTACTAATTTTCGTTTAAAAAAAAAGAAAAAAAGAAAAAAGAGAAAGTTCTAGAACTGTCAAACAAATCTAGTACTCGGCCCGCACGACACGACCCTTTCTAGTTTGCCTCTCTCGCTTACTTACGCGGTAGGCAGCCAATACATATCGTTTGCCCTGACGGCTATACACACCACACAAACTATTAATATATATCTCCATTTATATTTACCAAAATACCACTACTTTTCGCTTCCTTACCGCCCAAGAAACGGAGAACAAATCTGTCATTTGACTCATTTAAAATGCCCCTTCATATTCTCCACTAAAACCTATAAATATCAACAAACCCATACTCAAACAACTCACTCATCAACAAGCTTTTCAACATTCACATACACATTGTCAAACACATACAACCCAATAACCTTCACATCTTAATTATGACCATGGCAATTCTGAAAAGAAGCAGAGAAGACACAGAGGTGGAAGCACTGGCCATGGCCAACTGCTTGATGCTCCTCTCCCGTGTCGGAGAGACCACATCGACCAAGGGCCGTGACCGTGTCTTCACCTGCAAGACCTGTAACAGAGAGTTTTCATCGTTCCAAGCTCTCGGTGGCCACAGGGCTAGCCACAAGAAGCTTAGATTAATGGGAGGAGGAGACCTTCATGTTCAGACCCCCAGCTCGCCCGTAAAGGGGAAGACCCACGAGTGCTCGATATGCGGGCTAGAGTTTGCCATGGGGCAAGCGCTCGGGGGTCACATGAGGAGACACAGAGATAGCTCGAGCCCGTCGACAGCACAGGCGGTGATACCGGTTTTGAAGAAGTCGAACAGTAGCAATGGAAGCAAGAGAGTTTTGAGCCTGGATTTGAACTTGACACCATATGAGAATCACATGAAGATTAAGAAATTGCCAACCTGGTTGATTGCTTGAGCACCTTTCTTAGAATGAACACCAGCTTATATTGTAGTTGGGAATTTTTGTACTCAGATATCTTCATTTTTTTTTGTTCATATCAGATTCTTTTGTTCTTTGTATGTGGGATATAGAGATATACTTTATTGTCTACTGTAGTTGGATTGTTGATGTGTATGTATATATATGTGTTATTGGAATTTATGTTTCATCAGTTTTGTTTGGAAGTTTTGGTTTTAGATAGCTCAAATTTGTTAAAGTTGAAAATCTAATTCACAGATCAACCCATATTTATTTCAAATGAGCGATTAAAAGTTGAAAATCTAATTCACAGATCAACCCATATTTATTTCAAATGAGCGATTACACTGTAAAATTAAGATTTTCAATTTTTACAAATTTAGATTCCTTTTATTTTAGCCAAACAACCGTGCTGGGACCCAGTGGGGCGACCCCAGCAACCCCCCGGCGCCACTTGTCTTGCTGTGAGAGCAAGACTTAAAAAAAAAAAAATTTAGACCAATCAAAAATCAATAGGGGTGGTGGGGGTCACCGCCAGGCAATTTCCTTAGCCAAAATAGGCACTAGATTTTTATTTTGGGTTAATTGCAATCAATCGGAACAAGTTGAACAAGTGGGCAATACATTTCCCATCTGAGAGAGAGAGAATAACAATACGTTGATCAAAATTGAAATTCAATTTTGTCTCAAGGAGACAAAAAGGAGAGCATCAGAAGCTCTTTTTTGTTTTTTTTTACTTCATTTTTATTCGGGGGTCCATAAAGAAAAATCTAGAAGCTAATACTACTAACAGATGAGAAACTAACTATAGGAGATCAACCCAAATTGAGTTGGCAGCCACATGGAAGGGTGGCCAACCCACATGGTAAAAGGAAGGCAAAAGAGGTTGGCATGAGTTGGCAAGCCATGAGGCTTGAGTTGGCAGCCATGAGGCTTGCCATGCGCCAGCAACAAAGGAGACTGGTGTGCCCAAGATCCGCAACACTAACACCGTACCAAATCAGAAGGAATACGAGAATTGCCGACATAAACAAGAGGCTGCCTGCCCACTGCAATCAGTGAAAAATTATTCAATAATGCTTTCCATGTGGAAAATTGAATTTGTTCAAACAATAATACACAAAATATGATTGTTTTAAATATATGATTTATATATATTTAAAGTATACTGATATCACTTAAAATGATAGGTTCAATTAATCTTTACCAATCAAAATGTGTGTATTAATTATGATAAGTCATTGGGTAGTCTTGAACATGATTATGTAGTGGTAATTAGGGGTGAGGCCCATGATTTTGTATTGTGTCATGAGGAATAGTCAAGACATGGTATTTGGGACATAGTGATTGATGAGAGGCATTGCCAAGTAATACTTCTGAATCACTCAATAATTTTTTTATTGATTACACACTTGAGTCTGAACAAAATTAGATTCCTTCATCTAATATTGTTTATATTGTACGTTTGGTCAAAGTGAAGTGTTATCGTGTACATTTCCTGTTTTTATTTTTGTTTTGGAGAACATGTACATCCCTGTTTAGATGCACATGGTATACGTTTTTTTTATTTTTATTTTTTGACCAGAAACTCCCAAGGTTGGATCCATTTGTGACCCGACCCTACAAGCTAACCTAGGAGAGATGTCGGAGAACTCACTCATCACCCCCCAATTTCAGTTAAGGGCTATAAGGAGGTTGTTATAAGTTTCAAACCCGAGACATTCGGTCATAAAGGCCGTTGCCTTACCAACTCATTTATGATTGAATGACACAAACTTAATCTAGACCCATAATGGAGTGATAAACTACATTTGTCAATTGATATATTAATTAGTGTACTAACATAGTTATAATATTATCATTTTAAAACTGTGATCTACTCATTATACAAATTATAAAAGTACAATGTTTCTAAAATTATGCTAGATCATCCGTTAGTACATATAACATTATTTAATAAACTTAGAAAATACACATTAATATATATAAATTGGCCATTGTTTGTTTTATAAACATGAAAAACAAACCAGCATTAATATTGTCAATCCCAAACTAATTAATACCCCTACAAACAAACAAAAGTGAGGATTTTAATATGGATTTTTAGTGTTCTAAAGGTACTTGTTAAGAATATATTAAATGAGTATTAATTTTTTCCACTATTATAAAAGGTAAATAAATATTAAATGTATATTATTAAAGAATACTTGTTTTATAGTTAGACCAAAATGCCCTTTTAACATTTCTCTACATTTCTTTATCTATTTTTTAGTTGACAATTTAATTTTGTTAACTTTTTTTAATTAATAACTTATTAAATCATATGAACAAGACTTTTTCAATAGCTATACAATGAAAAATTATGTGATGATTTATTTAACCAAACAAGTTCAACTTTTTTACATATTATTAAAGTTACACTAAATAAATTTATAACTTATTTATAAAAAAAATTAAACTAATAATCTTTACAAAAATTTTAATTTTTTATTTATAAATTTCACCAAATGAGCTCATTATAAAGTCTCATTATCTGAAACTATTATACATTATCTATGTCAAAATATATATATATATATATATATTGTTGCATTTCATTAATATTTGAAAATAATATGAAATGTAACATGTGTGGAAAATGAAAATGTCTAGAAAAAAAAGGGAAAACTACCAATAAATCCCATAAGTTGATCTTATGATCCATTTGGTCCCAATTTTAATCTAATGTCCCGTTTGGTCCTGTGTTGCGTGAAAGGACATATTTGCCACAGTGTTTAATGTTTTCGTTGTTGGCGGATGTAAATGGCTGTGTTGTTGCCGCGTGGGGCAACGCGGTTTGCAAAGTGTGGGAAGATGATTGAGTTGTGTCACCTGACACATAATAGCGTGTCACAAATTGGCAAAGCGTACTAAGGGGTTTTATAATGGTAGTAGAGTTTTTGGTAGTGATGTATGTCACACATTCAGGTTTGCCCACATAACCGAACTACAACCCGTTTCATACATCCACATCCCCACATGTATAAAATGCTAACCCGTTTCGTATTTCCCACAATGAAGAAACCCCAATATAGCGATTTCGTGTATTTGGTAGATTTCGATTGACAGTATATTTCGTTGCGTGATTCGGGGGAGGGAGGAGCGATACTGAAGCTTGGTTGCAGCGTTACGTTGATTTAAGATTTGTGTGACATTGTCGGGCGTTCAACGTTTCGGAACCCTATTCTCAGTTTTCTGTGTTCATTGAGTTGTCAGACGTCTGCAATGGCCGAACAAGGTATGTCACCTAACATTGGTTTTGAAATATTTGTGTGGGGTAATGTCTTACTTTGGTATTTGGTGTTTTCGTTCGGATTACCGGTGTGGTCGGTCGTGGTTATGTTCAATCGAGCAATTTTTTTTGGGTGTGTGTTTTGTTTTAGGGGCATTTGCGATGTGGATGTTGGGCGTGTGGTTTTGGGTGTGTGGTGGGACAGTATGGTTGTGTGTTTTGTTTTTATGCGTAGTTGGTTTGTGGGTTGTGCTTGTGATGATGTGTGTTTTTGGATGGTTGTGTGACTGACAGTTGTGGTCAATGTAGTGGTATATATTGTATGACAATAGTTGGGACCACAGGAAAAGATATAATTTTTTAATGATTTGTCCTGCATATGTGGAGGTGGGATCCTTACTTTTTTTTGGTGCTGCAGAAAGTAAATGGGATATGTTGTGGTTCTGGTACGCAGGTGTGGATTGTGTGAATTTGTGCATTTTCTTTCTGGTTTTGGAATTAGGTTTGGGTAGTTGGTTGGTTTTGTGTTTTTTTGTTATTGTGTGTCTTGGTTGTTGTGTGGATGTGGGTTTGTGTGTTGGTAAACTGGACAGCATTTGAATGTGGTACATGGGTGAGTTGGTATTTGGTTTTGTGAGTTGGTATGTTGTTGAGTCTAAATGGTTGTGTGGCATGTATGTGATTTGAAATGCATGGTAAATGTGTTTGTGGTTTTGTCTTGCAGATGGCGATAGGGTAAGGAGTCCGTGGACACGTTCATGTGAACGTAAACGTGTTGAGGGGCAAACGGGGTCACATGCAAACAACCTTGGAGTGAAAATGCAGGGGCGAATCCTATACCACAGGAAAAGGTATACTTTTTTAATGATTTGTCCTGCATATGTGGAGGTGGGATCCTTACTTTTTTTTGGTGCTGCAGAAAGTAAATGGGATATGTTGTGGTTCTGGTACGTAGGTGTGGATTGTGTGAATTTGTGCATTTTCTTTCTGGTTTTGGAATTAGGTTTGGGTAGTTGGTTGGTTTTGTGTTTTTTGTTATTGTGTGTCTTGGTTGTTGTGTGGATGTGGGTTTGTGTGTTGGTAAACTGGACAACATTTGAATGTGGTACATAGGTGAGTTGGTATTTGGTTTTGTGAGTTGGTATGTTGTTGAGTCTAAATGGTTGTGTGGCATGTATGTGATTTGAAATGCATGGTAAATGTGTTTGTGGTTTTGTCTTGCAGATGGTGATAGGGTAAGGAGTCTGTGGACACGTTCATGTGAACGTAAACGTGTTGAGGGGCAAACTGGGTCAAATGCAAACAACCTTGGAGTGAAAATGCAGGGGCGAATCCTATTCAAGCAAGCTAAAATAAGAAAAGGTGAAGATGCGCGGTCTGTGGGTAAGCTTGTAACGAGGTGCCAGCCTAAACACAACACGATGATGAACTTCCGTTCAAACATTGCAGGGATAGTGAAACTTGTGAGTTTGGCAAACCTGCAGGAGGGACACTTGAATCAGTTGAGAAGAACACCATTCTGGGTTATGATAAAGGCGATACACGTCAACAAGTTGATCCATAACGAATTCCGAAAGTGTGATGAGTTAATATGCAAAATTATAAAGGCATACAATGAGCGGGAGAATGCATTCAGCATTGGAGGTTCAATGGTGAAACTTGGTAGCAGTGACATTAGGTTAATCTTCGGATTACAATGTGGGAAGAGGCGCATGGACTTGTCACCTGGACAAAGACCAGCATCGGACTTCATTCAACGTAGGTGTTCTGAAACTTCACGCATAACATCGAAACTAGTGAAGACGTTATTTTTAGAGGCTGTTAGTGGTCATAGCAAACAAGATGAGGAAGACGCTGCGAAACTATTAGCGCTGTACATTTGTGGGAAGCTTTTTTTCGCCAACTCTGGGGAGACAATAAGTTGGACATTTGTTCGGTACTTGAACAATCTGAATACCGTACGGATGTATGACTGGACAGGCGCAATCTTGTCAACGTTGATGGGGTCAGTCAACGATTTTCATAAAACGCCGGGGAAGGTGACCAGTTGCGTGGTTGCGTTGCTGGTAAGTTTGTGTTTGAATGTTTTGTGGTTATTGTCTTGTATGTGTGGTTGGGTTTATTTGCATGTTTGATTGGATTATTGAATTTTGTGATGTGTGTATCGCAGTATTGGTTGTGTGAACATTCTACAATAGTGGAGCCTGACACCAAAAACATGTTTCCATGGTTCCTTAAATGGGGCATTGGAACACTGCTGAATAAAGCGCAAGGGGTAGAATTTGCTGGTGCTGTAACGTTCCAGGTATACACGACGTTGGTTCCCAATATGGTTGTTGTGGAACTTTGTCAGTTGTAGTCTGATAATGACCTTTGTAATTTTAAAATGTCATTGTGTTTTTCTGTGTGAACAGGTGAAGACTGATCGTCTGAGGTCTCTTGAGTATGAACGGGAAATGATGGGATTGGATGTCGAAGCGGCTGACAGAGATGTGGCCGACGTTGTTGACATTGGCGCAAACAATGTTGGCAGTGAAGATGATTTTGTTGACAGAGTTAATGTAATGAAAGAGATAGTTGATGTTGGAATGCGGGGTGGGAGTGTTGAGGCACGTGGGAAAAACAAAATTGGAAAGAGTCATGTGGGTAATGTGCGTGATCATTCAGTGGGTGTGTTCGGCGCTGGGCTGGATGTACAGCGTGAATTGATTAGTGCATATGAAAATTACACGCAGATAGATTCTAAACTAGAAGAAGCGTTTACTGCAATCACAACACTTCAGCTGCAGAACAAAAACCAGGACAATATGATATCACTCCTTGAAGAAGAGATTACTAAGTTGAAGAGTAAGAGCGACTTGCAGGCTGTGAACATAGTTGGCGGTTTTGGGTGTGTTTTGAAGATGAAAGATGAGGAGTTTGAAAAGTTGAGGAAGAAGAATGGGGAAATGCAGAAAAGAATTTCATTACTGGAAGACCAACTGGAGGACCGTGACGTGCATGTTGTCACGCAAGCATTTCGTGACGTTGGAGATAAGCAAGTTGCTGGTGGAAGTGGCACGGGGTGCAGTGGGTATGGTGGGTCATTTTTGTGTGATGTGTCATCGTTACGAGCAGTCAATGATTGTGCATGGCAGGCAGGCAATGAACCGAATGAGGTGGAGGTGCATGATCCAATGGATGTCCAGTAGTGTGATGCAGAAGTAGAAGTGTTGCCATATGTGGGTGAAGGAGTACTGTGGTTGGGCGGGCTAAATTCGTTGGTACGTAACATTAAAGGCAAAGTGAGAAAGGAGCGAAAGTTGGCAGACTATGAGTACCCGTTGTTAGGGGTTCGTGATAGAAGGATGTGATCAGAAAGTGATAATGTTGGGGAGAGAAGAACTGTGTGAGTGGTAATGCCGTTATAGATGTGGATGCAGTTGAGGTGGCAGGGAAAAAATGGTCGGGATTTGATATCAACAACAGGTTAAGGGTGTGGAAGATGATGACATTTGAAGAGAAGACGAAGATCAAACAAGCGTATGATCGTAATGGCGACGGGTAAGGTTTTTTTTATTGTTTCTCTTTTGTTATTCTGTTGCTGTGTGTGCATCACCCTTCTGTATGGATTTTAAAAACATATTGTTTGTAGGGCTATTGTGTGGGTAGACGATTCTACCGGCGTGACAGTAGACTTTACAGATT
Organism: Camellia sinensis; assembly: GCF_004153795.1. Classification (NCBI taxonomy): domain Eukaryota; kingdom Viridiplantae; phylum Streptophyta; class Magnoliopsida; order Ericales; family Theaceae; genus Camellia; species Camellia sinensis. The sequence goes on along the minus strand of NW_021027863.1, from coordinate 665,139 downwards.
TGAAGGGACTGGTTAGACAAAGCAGTGTACGAGGCAATGTACGTTCAATTTTATCTTTAATGAGTTATACTTAGCGTTTTTTAGTTGTAGTGTATGAATGTAGCAAATGGTGGCAGCATGCGATGTGGTGGTGTTTTTGTTTTTTTTATTTTTTTGAGGCGCAGTTGTTATGTGCAACGCAGGTGATTGATGCATATACGGAGCTGTTGAAAACTAATCAGCTGAAGGTGTTTGGAAATGATGATTAGGTAGACAAATCATATTTTTTCACTAGTGTTTGCCTGGTGAGTTGTTGTGGGTGGGTGGTAAGTGATTATGTTGTGGTTATTTATAACGTGGTGTGGTTGTTGTATGTGTGCAGGATATGGTGAAAAGCGTAGATGTGGAAGGCTTGATAAGTTTGTGCGGAAATATTTCTGCCGGTACCATGTGTCGGTTCATTCATTTCCCGATGTGCCATAATGGACATTGGACACTTGTCGTATACGATACTGAGAGCGGTGAGTGGAAGCATTACAATCCGATGCGGCAGCGTATGGACAGGGTAGACGTGCATTACACAGAAGCGCTTTTGTTGGTAAGTTGATAAGTAAGGTTTGTTGATGTGTGGGTGGGACTTATGTGTTCACTATTGTATGTTTTTTGCATGTGTGGCAGAAGGAACGGGTGACGAACGTCATGAAACAGTCGCTGCTTGAGTTGGGAATGGATGTTCTTAGCATCAAGTCTGATTTTGATCATGTGCTAGAGGCTGTGAGTAGGTGCCCACAGCAAAAAGCAGAATCCTAAGTGTGGTAGTTATGAAAGTGGTGACCTATTGTGTGGGTGAGTAGTGTTGTGTACTTCGCATAGTTTTATTGATTTAACGTAAATGTTGTTCAATGCAGGCTTGACTGTGGGATAATTGTGTGTACCATAATGCGACAGTACGTGCACCATTGCAATGTGGAACGGACACTGCAAGGTTCCAACTGCAGCGTGTTGCGTGCAAATATGGTGAAGTCTTTCGTCAATGATCCGGTGCGGGGGTTGATATAGTATACATGTCTGGTGGTGCTTGTTTTGGGCTGATGGCATTATCATTAAATTAGATATATTTTTGCGAAATGTGCATATGACAATTTTTTGTTAGAAAGGTTGTTATTCCCGTGTAGTTATTTAGGTTTGAAACATACTTTTAGTAGTTTTTGGTGTTGGTTTTTGCAGTTGTTCAACGTATGTTTTTTGGTGTTGACATACAGTCGGTGTCCAGTACTTGTCACGGGTTTTGAATGAAATTAGTTTTGGTTGGACAAATAATTTTGTGTGTTTATTGCTGTGTATGTATGTTGGCGGTTATTATTATGTACATGATACTTGGGAAAAAATGTCGATGAATGTAGCCACGTTTCTTTGGAAACGTAGCGATATTAGTATGTGCAGTTTGACTGTGTTGAGTTGTGGTTACTGTGTGACTGCTTTTAGGTGGCGTAACTCATGTATGTTGTGATCTTGTATTTATGACCGTACAATATGAAAAGGACAGGGTATTATTGGGCAGGTCGGATTTATTGAGTGTGCGTTTATTTGTCGATGTTAAGTGGATTGATTGGTATAATGTGGTTTTGAAATGTGAATGTAACATTATAATGTTGCGAATCAATTAGCCGTCAAATTGTACAACGTAATAACAGGATAATATTAAGGTTCGTACGTTGCATGTTACGTATCTTAAAAAAAACAACAGAAAATGTTGTCGAAGCTGAAAACATTCTGAAAATGTAGCCACGTTTGTTTGGAAACGTAGCGATATTAGTACGTGCAGTTTGACTGTGTGGAGTTGTGGTTACTGTGTGACTGCTTTTAGGTGGCGTAAGTCATGTATGTTGTGATCTTGTATCTATGATGGTATAATAAGAAAAGGACAGGGTATTATTGGGCAGGTCAGTTTTATTGGGTGCGCGTTTATTTGTCGATGTTAGGTGTGCTGATTGTGTTAATGTGGTTTTGAAATGCGAATGTAACATTATAATGTTGCGATTCAATTAGCCAACAACTTGTGAAACGTAATAACAGGATAATAATAAGGTTTATGCGTTGCATGTTACGTATCTTAAAAAAACAACAGAAAATGTTGGTCAAAGTTGAAAACATTCTGAAAACATCAAAAGTGTTACGGGTCATAGTGTGTGACAAACCCGATTATTCTCATTAAAAACATAAAGACTATAAAAATGTTGTATTTGAAAATATATGTGGCTGCATGTAATGCTAAATTGGTTCTTTGCACGTCTTTCTGTTGTGGTTACCCAAACGTTGGCAACGGCTGCATCTAATCTGTTGAACTTCTTCCCCCCTTGAAAGCATTCGTTTTTTTCTGGGCCTTCTCGGTGGTCGTTTGACAGCTGGTGGTTGTATGATGTAATCTTCAATGCTGAATGGTGGTTTCTCAACCGTGGGTATGGTGTATGTTGCAAGCGTAAGAATTCCGGTACTTCGACACATGGTAATACGAATCGACTAAATCATAAAGGTCGAGTCCGCTGTTTCCAATAGCAACAACAGTGTGAGCACAAGGGAACCCTTTGATTTGCCAGTGGAAACATGAGCATGTACGCCTTCCCACATCAACCATTACTGATGGAAAAGAGTGGACCTCGAAAATCTCATTGTTGGACTGACTTAGAAGCCATGATCTGCCTTTATTGTATGCTTTAACTAACCGATCTTCCATCTTCGGGCAAACAACACCAGGCCACGATTGCACTTTGAGTCGGCGTTTGGACATCTGTCGTATAATCTTGGTCTGAATACTGTCAACCAATTGAGTGATTGGGAGGTGGCGTGCTTCCCGTATCCATGAGTTGAATGACTCGACGGCATTAGAACTCATTTCGCCGTAACGCGCACCGCTGGTGGGATAGATACAGTGACTTTGTTGGACAGAAATATACAAGGTGGCATTGTGAGCATGACACAATATAAATTTGGTAAAATTAAAAGTGGTAACTGTGTATCGGAAATGCGCATTTGCCCAGTACTGTGGCGGTAAATCTTTTAAGAAAGCTGGTGCCACCTTGGGACTAGCCTTCATGAACTCCTCCAATTTCTCGTTAAATGCAACAACTGTTGGTGCATACGCACAAGATCGAAATTTTGACAACAAACACGCTCGGTATGAACTGTTGACGTAGCGTAATTTGTCTTGCAAGTTACGTTGCAAATGTTCTAAGCAAAATGCGTGATGTGCGGTGGGAAATATGGCTGGGATTGATTCCAGCAGGCCTGCGTGTCGGTTGGACAAAAATGTTAGTTCTCTTTGGCCGTTTACAACGTTTGCGAGGTGTCCCAAAAACCAAGCCCAATTTGTAGTGTTTTCGGAATCAACAATGGCTATGGTTAAAGGGAATAGACCTGCATGCAATTAATTTGTCAAAAGGTCAGCCGAGTATTTTCTTGTAGAATAATGTGTACATTAATGTAAACAGACATGATCGAATGTGGCAAAACATGTTGCGTATGGTCACACAAAAACATCATACCTTGGTTGCCATCTTTCGCTGTGGCGGCTAGCAAGTTCCCCTTAAATTTCTCCTTCAGAAATGTCCCATCCAAAAAAAGCATTGGTCGGTAATAGGCGAAACCATCAATACATGCTTTGAATGATATGAAATATCTTGAGAAATGGTTGTGTTGTTCGTCGTACTCAATGTTGATATAACTGCCTGGGTTGTTAGTCATAACTGCATCGCTGTACCAACGTAATTGGTCAAACGAGATTGAGTGTGTACCGAACATTTCACCACGGGCTTTTTCGACACCTAACCAGGCAACCCGATAGCTAACCTCCAAACCGTAATCTTTTTTCAAGTCGTACACAACATCAGTGGGACGTGTGAGGGGTTTGTCACGCACCCGTTCAGAAATGACATCAGACACTAAGTCAGAACCAACCCTTGGGTTTTTGGGTGTCCGAACGGAAACACCACAGGTGTGCAAGCCATTCCACTTACGTACGTAAAAAAAACCATTGGCATGTAAAACACGTGCGTGTACGGACCACATACATCCCTTCGATTCGCGCATCATGCATATTGCTGTAATCCGAATAGAATCATTCTTAATATATTTGAAGCGAAATCCGCACTCCACCGCATACTTGCGAAGAACCGTTCGAAATTCAGCAGCTCCCCCTTCAAAACTTTAACCAACATTTCGAATTTCGTTCGCCCATAGAGCAGACAAAAAAACCTTATCGATGTGGGGACAATATTTGTCCAAACAATCTTGTTCGTCATCCATATCCGACTCGTCAGACAACACATCCGACAGACATGGACCAATGTGTACATTATTTTTGGGATAGTGAACATTTTCTGAATATCCCGCACGTGGTACCTCAATGATAACATCAATGCATTGCAACCGGAAAGATCGAGCAAGAGAGATCATGTTCTGCATATCGACATCATTCTGTAATGTGAAGTTATTGTAACCTGGCATTTTGAAGAAATAACACAGATTGGCAGGTGTGAGTCCGGAGAATTTTTCGCAAACATGATTCACCAAGTCCTGAAATCGGAATGGGGCTTCCAAATTGACAACGACATTTGTATTATCGTAACAACATATCAACATTACATGTGTATCCATCGGCTGTAACAGAACACAAGTCCACGCATTCAGAATATGAAATTCAATACGCAGATAAAGTCACACAACCTCACCTCAGAAATTAATAATAGTGCCACTACAAAAAACACAGATTCAGATACACATACAGGAAACACCCATACGAAATTAGCACCATCCCAGTCCCCATAACCCACATCCCAGTGAATATACAAACATTGTAAACACATCCACACAAAGACAAACCACCACACAAACGAAACCCACTATCCTATCTCCCCTCCGGCTAATGCATCACCACAAACACCCACATTGACCATACCGCACTAACACCAATTCATACACATGCCCAACACGTTATGTAACATGACGTCAACGTACTGGTGCAATCTAGTCCACAAAACAAATCAACAAAACGCGTAAATCAACATCGCAAAAAAAGCATGCCATACCTGCAAACCAACTGACATTGTCGAGGTCTGAAGTGCTGCATATGCCATCGAAACACACAGGCGTCACAGCACCAACACTACGACGGCGCACCACAAACCCTATCAAATAAGTGGCTGACCCATCCTTTGAAGCAATATTCAACTTACCAAATATGGTGTAACATTCCCAAAAAGAAACGTCTGCCCATGAAACACGTCCCACTGAACAAATTGAGGGCACAATCGTCACAAATGAATACAAAAAATGGAAAAAATGATCAAATGGAACATATCTGTCTAGTAATAAGACTTATTGGTTCAACAGTTTAAATTGGGGATTGATTGGTATAATTGTTTGTGAGGTAGGATTTATTGGTAAATATTTCGAAAAAAAATGGAGAAATTAATGAAACATCCCTTGTTAACTTTATGTAGTAGAAGAGGTCCAAGATATTTTTTTTTATTAATTATGGTCCCTCAACATTTTCACAGAGAAAATTCGGCTCAGAGAAATTTTTCCCAACTCAAAGGAATTTCACCAAACTTAGACAAATTTCGACCCCAACTCAAAGAAATTTTAAAATTTCTCTGGTATGATTATAGAAAAATTTTGAAATTTCTCTATGAAATCAAAGAAATTTCTCTTAGTCGGGACAAAATTTCTCTGAGTCAAATTTTCTCTGTAGAAATGTTGAGGGACCTTAACTACTATGAAAGTATTGTATGTCCTTTATTTTATAAAATTTTAATATCAGATATCTTAAAACAAATTCTAAAAAAAATTAGAGAAATGTCAAAAAGGATATTTTGGTCTAATTATAAAAGAAGCATTCTATAATAGTATATATTTAATGTTTTTTCTACCTTCTAAAGGGGTTGGCCTAGTGAGTGCAATTTGAGATTAGAGATGTACTCCCTCTAGATATCAAGTTCAACTCTCATTAGGAGCAATTTGCACCTTGGGGCCGTGCTCCGTAAGCTCTGCTTGAGATTTGCCTGACCCACGTGGAATGGGCGCTTTGCGTGAATTTCAAAATTAGTCGAGTTGTATATAAACTGATTCAGACACCTGATTATAAAAAATAAAAATAAAAAAAATATATATATATATACTCATTTAATGCCATGCTTAAACAAAACCCTTTCAATAGTTAGAGAGGGGGAAGACTCAGAAAGTAGGATATATAAAGCTCGTTTCTTCTGTTGAAAAAAATTCAGTCATAAAAAATAAAATTTGACCACGTGGAAAAATGAGATGAATTATTCAGCCATAAAAATTAAAATAAATAAATAAAAGATTTTGTCATAGAAAAGTGGGAGTCACTCTCTCAAAATGTGTTGGTCATATTCTAAAATGCACAAATCACATATATATATATATATATATTTTAATTTTGTAAAACATAAATATTAGTGCTTAACAGATCTAACACACTTAGGCCCTGTTTGTTTCACTGGATATAAAATGGAGGATATAATACGATGTGGGATTTAGTCAGGATATATAATGAATAGAATATAAGTATTGGATAATATATCACCCAATTCATATTTGTCGACTTGATATATAAGATTGGATATATATTATCTATGTTTGTTTTACAAAATATATTGTGGCATATAAACAAGTAATTTCCAAGATTGCCCTCATACTATTATATTATATTAAATTCAAAATTTATATTAAATAATATTATATTATATTATATTAAATTCAAAATTTATATTAAATAATATTATATTATATTAAATTCAATATTATATTATGGGCAAAACACCAATAAATCCTAAATTAGTAAATGTTAAACCATTTAGTCTTGAGTTTTTTTTGTAACACTAATAGATCCCATTCCAATGTTAAAGACGTTAAAGCCCATGCTTTGTGGAATACATGTCCTGAAGTAAGGGGTAAATAACGGGCATTATTTGTTGTTGAATTTACCAAAGAGGCCAACATCAAAACGGTATGTCAATCTACTGTGAGCGAATATGGGAAGTAATTTCTGGAGTGGGATCGTGATTCCGATGTTCCAGCGATTTCGAATCCGTGATCACGGAGACTGTTTGTTAGGATTGGTGTTGTTGATGTGATTTCCTAAATTAAAGTTCCATTGTCGAGTAAAACCCTAGTTGAAACCATCAAGCGTGGGAATACGGTGTTGGGAGCGTCAGAGTTGGGTCTAAACATCGTGAACAACAGTAATTGGCGTAGAATAAGACACTAATAGAACATTGGAGCCAGTAATCGCTGCGGGAAGAAATGGCGGCAGGTATGTAATTTCTGGTCTGATGGTATGTGCATGTAATTTCTGGTCTACTGGATTGGCGTAGTTGTGTGTTTTTTAATGTTTGTGGTGGAGTCCTGATTTTGGGTGTGTTGGTGTTGAAGGTGGGAGAAGGTGGGGATTGATTTTGATGTCTATGTCAATGTTAAGTTAGTCGAATTGGTGTTTGGAAAGTCCTTTTTTTTTTTCTTTTTTGGCCGATGGTGAAATGGCAATGTTGTAGGTGGGGCATTGTTTTGGGTTGGGTGAACATTGCATGCGTCGATGTACTTATTGTTTACTATTAAGCTGTGGTTAGCAGATTCAGTTGTGCTTGGTAATACGTCAATGGTCATTGTGGTGTTGTTCACATGTAAATGTTAATTTACTGGAAGGGGTTTGGTGAAATTGATAATTTGCGTTGTTTGAGGATATTGAAGTGTCCAATGTCAACGTTCGACAAGTGTGTTTGGGTGGGGAAACATTGTGTTAGTATTCCACTCCCAATAGGGTCTAAACATCTTGTGTGTTTACTATGTTGCTAGTAAAAATTTAAGATTCTTAATTTTCGCAACATGTAAAATGAAGCCAAGTTAAACAATAGATAAGCAACAAATTATTGACAAATTACCTAATCAACCATTGTAGCAAACAAAGCCACACCAAGATTTCAGTTACATCTCTCAGCACAGGTGATTCTGTGGTTGAAAATAAAAAGAGCCCTCCAAA
>NW_021027863.1:604249-653477 GCF_004153795.1 Camellia sinensis | reverse complement strand
ACGGTGTCAAAAAGAGGTATGGTCAGAATTGATTGCTAGATATTTGAGTTTAGAACATTTTTCCAGAAGAGTTTGAAGACTGAAAACTAATGGAAGATGGTCAAATAATTTTTCTAAGAAAACTGGACAGATTCTGTCGCATTTTAATAAAACTACAATTTCTCTTTTTAGACTTAACCATTTTTTGCGAAATCAGCGGAAAATGAAAGATAACTCTTATATAGAAAAACACCATTTCCAAAGAAAATGAGACCTATTTGAAGTTACTTTTGTGAACAACACTTAGGACAAATATTTATTTCGGTAAGAGAATGGTATCCAATGATTTTATACACATTTACACATGTATAGAACTCCTATATATACCCCCAGTACCAACAGATTTTTGACACAAGTTATTTTCAATTTTTTAGAGCATTTTACCTCCGATAAAATCTGAAACAGTGAAGGAAATATAAGTTTTGAGTAAAAATGAACCAACCCTATCTCATTTTAACCCCCATGCAAGATTATTTCAAACAATAGAGAATATTTGAGCACATAAGAAGATAAAATCAGTAGTTAAACCGTCTAATCTATGCTTGCAAAAAGAATAGAAATCATATAATCATAAGATTGTCATTCTATCAAAATATAAACATGCATTCAGCTATTCTTGCTATGTGTGTATTAACAATGCACACTCTTGCATATCTTTAATATATAGATTCAGTTAAAAAAAAATATCTAAGGGAGGATAGAGGTTAGTATTCTTACATCAAGAACTTTTACAAACAATTCTCAAAACTAGTTTTGAATTGATAACCACCAAGCACCCTCTCTTCTTCCTCTCTTTTTCTTTTCTTTTCTACTCTTCCTCTCTTTATTTTTTTTTTCTTCTTCTCAACCATATATAGTAGAATGGTTGGTGTCCTTATTTGTAGAAGTGTGGAGGCCCTTTTTTCTTCTTTTCTTCTTGACTTGGGAATATTACCTACAATGTTTAGGCTAGGGTGTGGCTGGAAGCATGCCTTACCATGCATTGGCATGCTTGCTCAGCAGCCTCCTTGGGAAGGTGGGGAACGGATTCCTTTGCCCAAAATTTGACTTTGCATATTTATTTATTTTTTTGGTTGTGTGTGATTAAGATAAAAATCAATGAATATATACAACCTAGTCACTAGATATTTTGCTCCCTACTATCCTCTGATTAATTTAGTTACTATTTATTTAACTCATTTAGTTTCCACAAGTGTATTTTGTAACAACCCTCATACTGTTTACCGATTAACGACTGATTGGTTACCGATAACCATTGATTACTGTTAAACTGAACTGATTATGACTAATAATTGAACTGAATCAAGTACTGAACTGACTGACTGGAATCTGGAAGTGATTGACTGACTGTATCAGTTTAATTGAAGGCCTTAACGGCGGCCGAACCGGGAATTGGTTAGTGTTTTATGATCCTTAGAATTAATGTGATTTTATGGTATATTTACCTGAAAACTGATTTGGTATGATTAAATTAGATTAAAATGAGTTAAATTGCATAGTTGGTCTTATTTACCATTTTGCCACTAGAGTGGCCCATTACTTGAACCCTTTTTGAACTCCTAATACACTCAACAAAACATTTCTTCTTCCACTTCCTGCACACAACCGACCTTAGAGAGAGAGAGGAGCTAGAAGAGTTGAGTTCAACTTGTTTCATTGTGAATTGGCTAGAATTGTTTGAAGAATTGAAGGTTGATTGCATATTTGAGCTCCCTTCTTGAACTACAAGACTAAAGGTAGCTCCATTGTCTTCTTATTCATGTTTTGAGTTGATTCTTGCATGGGTTAGAGCTAAGTTGAGGTCTAGAGCCACCCTATGGCTCAAATTGCTATGTTGAAGCTTAATTGTTGCATGCATGTCCATGTTTTGAGAATAGTTCATGAAATCATCTTGTTATAAAAAGAATTGGCTCATTAGAGCAACAAATTGGAGCTTCAAAGTGTTTCAAATTCATGCATGTTTGCATGTTCATATTGTTCTTGGAAAATGGCTTGAAATTGGGTTTGAATTAAACACCCTTTGGGCTTTGATTTCTCAAATTGAGTTTTGAATCGTGTTATTCCATGTGTTTATAAGAGTTTTCCAAAAAATGAGCCCAAGAGGATCGGTTTTGAGTTGTTAACAACTTGGTTTTGAGCTTGGAGGTGCAATCTGGGTTTTCCAGATTTTGCACTTCCGCTCGAGTGGGGAAAGTGGCGCTCTAGCGTGGAACCGAGCATCCAGTATTTCTCTGCACTGTTTTACAGTCCGCTCGAGCGAAGGATTGGGTGCTCGAGCGGAGTCGTGTGTCTCAAGCTCGAGCGGGCGTCGAGCGGAGATTTCACCCATCCAGTACTTTTACAGTACGCTCGAGCGAGAAAGTTGACGCTCGAGCGTGTACCTTTGTTGCATGTCCGCTTGAGCGGGGAAGCCTGAGCTCGAGCGGGACTCTGTTTTCTGAAAATTCTGAAAATGCTTTTAAAAGTGCATTTTGCATCTTCATCCTATCCTAGGCATTCTTTGGCCTAGTTTAAGGTATCTTATTGAGGATATAGATGTAGAACATACCAAGGCAAATTAAGGATTAAGTTATGATATTTCCTAACTGTGTAGCTTAGTGTGTGTTCAACCTGTGAACTGTGTAGGGTTGGCGACTGGAGAGACACGCCCTAGCATACTGTAGCCCAAACTCTGTGAGTAACAATTGTGTAAAGATATGTTCAGCTGAGAATGTTTTCTGAATGTTTAACAAAACTGTTTTCTGAAGTAATTATTGTTAATTGTTTGAATGTATGTCCTATATTCGGAAATGTACTGTGGCATCCTTAGCAACTGTTGTATACTGTTACTGCTACTGTTACAGAGATCTCTGTCGGCTCCCTCGTGGAACCTCTACTGTTTACTGATTGATGGCCATCATTACTGTTCGGTCTTTAAGACCTACTGTTTACTGTACTGTTATGCTAATGGATGTACCACATATGACTGTACTGATTGAACGACTGCAATACTGATTTAATGAACTGTTTTCATTACTGTAAGGACATTTGGTTCTTAACCTCTTTACGCATTATGTTATTCACTAGGCTTTAGCTCACTGTTTATATATATATATATATATGTAGGTGCTCAGCCACCAGATCGGAGCTAGGAGCGTGGATTAGACTCCAGTTTTGTCAAGCCAGCCTTTGTGCCTCACTGCGAGGTTCCGAGTTGCCATGCTATGGCTTTGGGGTGTTTTGTTTTTCCCCCGTCTGTCTCCATACTGTTTGGATTACTGTATAGACTATCAGCTACTAACTGTACTGTTATCAAGGGATTAGGTCCCTGTACTGTGTGACTGTAAATTTTGTATAGACTGTACTGTTTGTATGTATGAATGCATGAAAAATCTTTTTGGCATGCAGACTGTCACAGCTCAATGAACATTATTTATTTACTGTATTGGCTTCCACCAGGCCCTGTACTCTGTATTACTGTACTACTGTTAAGCAGGCCTTCGGTAATCTCGGATTACTGGCCGGTTATGGTGCTAAACCCATAGGGCCGGGTTTGGGTCGTGACAGTGTTGTTCAAATGTAAATGTTAATTTACTGGAAGGGGTTTGGTGAAATTGGTAATTTGCGTTGTTTGGGGATGTTGAAGTGTCAATGTCAACGATGGACCAGCGTGTTTGGGTGGGGAAACATTGTGTTAGTATTGCACTCCCAATATGGTCCCAACAACTTGTGTGTTTACTATGTTGGTGAGGGACCACTGCTTTTGTCAATGTTATTGTAAATTTCCAAGTTCTTTGAATTACATTGGGTTATAGAATGCAATGCGGTGTGCCGAAGCGGTGTATGTGGGTTGTGGTGACATGGTAATATGGGGTTAAATATGAGTTCGTAGGCAGTTGGGTTACGAAATAAGTTACTGACGAATCTTGTATTGTTACTATGTCAAAGGTAATTGAAAATTAATTTTGCAAGCTGATTGTATTAATTTTTTATTAGTAAGGGTAATGTTGTGTTGTAGTGCAGTTTCAGTTTGTGTTTCTGTGGGTTTGATTCGTGGGGGAATGTTGAAGCATGATATGTGTTTTATGTCTAGTAAATAATGTATGTGAATGTTGTGTTGTATGGTTATTGGTAGTCAGGTTTTTTTGATGGTACTCATTTGGTAATGTTAATGTTGTGCAGCAAGTGGAAGCCGGCATCATGCGACACGTAAGGCAGAATGCAGAACTCCACCATCGCGATCTTCTGTTCAAAAGTCAACCCGATTAGCTGGGAGGAGACAGTCAAAATTGCCATTCAAGACAAGCAGGACAGGTACACGTCTTGTGCGAAGAGCTTTTGTCGACATGTAGAAGATAATGTACCGGTTTAACATTGCCGGTGTTATGAAAACAGTGTTAGAGTTTGATTTTAGTGCTCATCATGTCAAGCAATTACAGAAAACCCCATTTTGGCTTATGATTGACGCGATCCGAGTGCATAAATTGGATTTGGCTGCATATAAGAAGTGTGGCGCGACGGTATGCCGTGTAATTCAGACATACAACCCTATTGAGAGAAATTTTATATTGGGGAAATAGGGCTGCCAATCCAAAATAGTGACATCCATTTATTATTTGCGTTGCAATGTGGGAGGGAGAAGTTAGATTTGTGTCATGTTGGTAAAGGATCGACAGATTTTATGCAAAGAAAATGCCCTAATGTCAACTGGATTTCATCGAAGGTAATCAAAGATGCGCTTGTAGTGGCAATGCGTAGGAGGATGGAGCATGACGAAGAAGATGTTGCAAAGCTGATGTACCTATACGTATGTGCGAAATTATTTTTCCCAACAACAGGTGAGTCTATTGGTTGGGCGTTTGTGCGGGTTATCGATAAGTTGGAGACTTTACGGTTATATGATTGGACAGCAATAATTCCAAACTTGCTGGTTTCTTCGTTGAATGAGGCGCACAATAGGCCAGAACGTGTCACCGGGTGTGTCGTAGCGTTGCGGGTAAGATTTGATCTAAAACCCAGAAAATCCATTGAACTTCCAAAACTTTAAGAGTTTGAATGTGTACGGGTAGTTGACGTTGTGATTGATCGTTTACTATTGTTTTTAATTTGTAGTTTCTGCTTTGCGAGCACATGGACATTATACAGCCAGATAGGCCGAATGTTTCACCACGGTTTTGTCGGTGGAACCTTGGGAAAATAATCGAGAAATTGAAAAGCGTGGAATTATCGGTGGAGGGTTCTTTTGAGGTATGACATTCAACACATTGTTGGCATGTGGTATACGTTTTGGTTGGTTTGTACTTAATATATGATGCCACTTCCCCCCCCTTCCGCACAGGTTAATCCTGATAAACTTTCGGGGACTATCATCGAAAATTATTTTGTTGAGAAATCGGCAGATGCAGAAGGCATTGTGGAAGAATGAGGAAAAGTGTTGGTAATGGAGCCGGTGAGTACGTGGAATGGGTTGTCGGCTAATGCTCCTGACGCTGCTGTGAACGTTACTGAACCAAGTTTGAATTGTCGGCAGCCAGATTCACCTAATGGTAGTGAGGTTGAATGGACGTCCGCCAACAAGAATGAAGAAACTCACAATACAAACCCATATGGTGGGAGCAAGGAGGATGGTAATATATTGGAAGATGGGCGATCATTCTCGGTTTTGTTCCCTGATCTATTAGACCTGGCAAGCACACAACCTGGAGGCTCCGTTTGTGAAGACACCAACGACGCTACCGACCAGTTAGGAAAGGCTCTGAAGAAAATTACTGAATTGGAGATGGAAGTTTCTGTGAAGTCTGCCCGTTTGCGTGATGTAGATGTTAAAGTTGCAGCGATGAAGAGATTGGTAGGTGCACATGCCACCAACCTATTCATCGGCTTCGATAGTGTAATTGTTGAGAAAGATGCTGAAATTTTAAGGCTGACGACACAAGTTCAAAAGCTAGAGGCAAGGATAACAATTTTGGAAGACCATGTGGATGAGTGTGAGGTGCACGAAGTAACGCAGTCAGTATTTAAGGAGAAAAACAAGCAACAGGCGCCATGGGAACATAATTCGGGGAAAAGTAACAAGTCTGAAAGTGTGTCAGTAACTGGTAGCGGTGAACGTTTGGCATAGGGTTGTGGAAGAAATGCAAATACCATGCCTGCCGTGACAGATGATGTTACAGGAGTGGACTGGGTTGGTAAATTGGCTAATGAACAGTTTGTCAATAGAAACTTGGATATGTCACTGAAAGATAGTGACGTTGAGAATGTTGTTGTCAGTGAACAAGAGAACAACCTTGTCAACGTTGAAACCATTACGATGGACAGGACTGATAGGTTGGAAGACATCAGACCTAGCCCCGATATGAAATCGTTCGTGAGGAGAGTTAAGAGCAAGGCACGACGTGAATTTCGATTAAGTAACTACGATTACCTCAATTTAGGTGGTCATGGCAAACATAAGTGGAAGATGGGTAATAGGGAAACCGTTGGTCCTGAAGTAATATACGACGTTGTGGATGTTGAAGTTGGAAATAAAACATGGCAAGGATTTGGAATGAGCAGGAAACATGTTGTGTGGAACATGCTTGATGAAGATAAAATTATGCTTCTGAAAAGAGTGTACACATTTGACGGCGACGGGTAACCAATATGAATATGAATGCATTTCTATGTAATATTGTGTGTGAAAGTGTGTAATTTTGTACATTTGGTAATGATGTGATGTTGTTTGCAGACCTGTAATATGGGATGGAGGTGAAAGCGGTAGACAAGTTATGTTTGGTCATATCCGTGACCTAGTGCAGAGATCATCTATTCAGGGGAACGTAAGTATAGTGTTAACACACTGGAAACTATGTGCAAAAACATAGTCCAAACATGATTTTCTGGTATGAGATGTTTGTGTCACAGAAATAACATCGTGGCTGGTTGGTGTAGGTCATTGACGCGTACGCAGCCATGTTGATGGAATTGCAGGACAAAGGTATTGAAAGACAAGACACTGGAGACAGTTCGTATGTTTTTAACAACGTATGCTCGGTAAGTGTATATAATGTAAGAGCGCAATAATTGGACATATACATTCCCACATCACCAAAAGTGTAAAGTTAATTTATTTGTTTCAGAATACCTGATTTTGTTGGTATGACTGGCATAATGAAACAGGATTTTATGCGGAATCCGAATGCACTGTCGCGGGGGAAATATTTGAATGTGCAAATCAAAGCTGCAAAAGGACACAGATTCACGTATTACCCGGTGTATCATGCCAACCACTGGACTATAATGGTGCATGACACTGTGAGCGAGTCATGGAAACATTATAATTCTTCGAAACCCAGGAAAGGAATACGTGATGAACATTACAATGAATCACTGAAAGTGGTAAGTTTGTGAACGTAAAATTAATTTTTCCCATACGTACTAATTTTTCTTCGTAAGTTAGTGACATGGTAGACCATGTGCATATTTTACAGTGACAAATTCATTATGAAGTGTAGTTAGTTTGATGTAAATATGTATGCTAAAAAGATGACGCATATTAAATTTGATTTTGTAGAAACAGTGGGTAGAAGAATATTATACAAAATTTGTCTGGCCATGGTTGGCACCTGGTACTGTTAGAAAGCCAGACTTTGATAGACCCTTTGTTTCAGTCATTGATTGTCCACAATAGAGCCCAAAAACGTAAGATGTTATAGTGGGTTGTTTTTTTTTTTTTTTAATTTTTTTCCTAGAAAAAGAAATTAACTTGTTACAGTCACGGGGATGTTGATATGGTTGGTTGGTTGTTTGTAGATCAGATTGTGCAATCTTTGTCTGCTACATCATCAGGCAGTACATGCTTGGTTGCAACATTGGCGCCACGATGGAAGAAACAATGCCACTAGAGTTGCGCGCGTCAATGGTAAAGATGTTCTTAAACGACTCAGGCAGAGGCCTTCGCAGTACAGTACGTTGATGGAACTGACAGCTCCATCAGACCAGAAATAGTGGAAATTGCAAATAGATTCTGGTTTTACATTTTGATGGTTCATTATATTTTTGATGAAAGTCGTTGACAGATTAGTTTGTTTTGGTTAAATTATTTTGCAGTAGGATACTTAGATTTTGTTTGTTTGCTTTGCCGCGTACATTATGCTTTGTTGTTTATGCCAAAATGTCGCGACATTAAATGATTTACCTATTCGCTTGGGCTCAAATGTTTTTTGCACATATTTTGTTGGCTATACTGGAATGTGATTGGAACGTAATGTTGTTCAGATTTTGGGAACGTGCAATTTGTTGGGTCTTGTATGGATTGTTGTGTTAATATTCTTGTAGATGTTGGTTATGTTTGTTCTTGTGGGTCAAAGTGACATGATTGTTTCATTGGACGTGTAAATGGCATAATAAACTAATTGTAATGGTATTTGCCGATAATAATGTTGGGAGTAGGTGTGTTTTCAATTAATACGTATGTGGTTTGGTATGGATGTTGTCAAATGATGGTAGTCCATAATTTCATGACAGATTTAGCTAGGAAAAATCACGACTTTTTGAGTGTAATTTTGCACGTACATAGAAGATGTGATTGTGAGACGTGTGCAACAGGTACGTTGTGAAGGTTATTTTGGGGTGAAACGTTAGCCTCAACGTAAGTCACTTAATTAAAATCAAAGTGGGTGAAGGCTGTTGCGTGGTTTTGCTGTAAGTGACTTTGAAAATTTTCATCATTCAACACATTTTTTTGTTTTGCTAGCACACGGTAGTACATTGGCATGAACTACAAACAGCACTGATGTTCAACTGTTTGTTGTCACCAAATTTACACATTCTGAACAGCATTTGTTTGGCCAGAAGGACATGTTATGTAAGTTGTTAGAACAAGTAAGTACACTGCTGTTACAGTTAGACGAGCGTAAATGTAAAAAATATATAATGTTTCATAAACTTCAATTATTGTAGAGTCATACGGTAAAGTTCTGGGAGAGGTAACATAATTATTTAATAATGTGAAACAAATATTTCATCAACGTTCGCATATAAGATAAAGTTGACAACGAGTCTGCTACATCGCTTCCTTGCATGTTTTCCTGTTATGATGGCCCATTTTGCCACAATGACCGCACCGAATGTGTTGAACAACCTCGCCCTTTGATGGAATTCTTTTCCGCTTGGGCCTTCCAGGAGGACGTTTGTAAACGGGTGGTGCAATGAGATAGTCTGATGGTGTGAACTTGGGTTTCGCCATGGTGGGAATTGGGTGAATCGACCCTTCATACGCTGCCCTATACTTCACCACGTGATAAAACGGTTTAATGTAATCGTACACATTCTTACCACTATTCCGAAACGCAACAACCGCGTGGAGACATGGGAAACCATTTAGTTGCCATTGAAAATAAGAACATGAACGATTGCCAATGTCAACTAACACTGACAGGTGGAACCGAACCTCAAAAATATTGTCATCCGATTGACTAACAATCCAGTGCCTGCTATCTTTAAACTCAGATATCAAACACTTTTCCATTTTCGGACAAAGTTCACCAACCCAGGCGTTGGATTTTACTTTACGCTTTGACATTTTTTTTATGATCTTTCCCCTTGTTGCATCCACCAATTGAGTAATGGGCAGGTGTCGAGCTTCTCGAATCCAATTGTTAAACGACTCTGTGGCGTTAGACCACATCTCACCGTATCGGCGACCCCTGTGAAAGGGAAGCAATTAGTAATGTACATGCACTTGAATAAGTAATACACGGACAAGTGGAAGATACGAATATAAAGGGAAAAAAAATACCTAAAGTACGCATTGGCCCAACGTTGCGGATGCAGGTCTTGCAAAAAATTACCAACCACTACTGGGCTGCATTGTTTTAAAATTTCAATTTTCTAGTTGAATGATATTATTGTTGGTGCGTAAGCACAATCTCGTAACTTCCGCATTAGACCAACTTTCTGATCAGCGTTAACATATTTCATCCGGTCACGAAAATTCATCTGAAGATGTAACAAACAAAATGCATGGTGTGTCGCGGGGAAGACAACAGGCATTGATTGTATTAAACCCAAATTACGATCAGACACGAAAGTTAAATTCCTAGCTCCGTCTACAACTTTAGCCAAATGCCGCAAGAACCATTCCCAGTTTGATGAGGTTTCAGAATCGACAATAGCAAATGCGACGGGGAATAAACCTGCATGAATTCATGTCAATACCATGCTATGCAATCAAGTGGTTGCTACATAATGCAATATCAAATTATACAAATTGCAAACTGTAAGTCACATGGTGTGGTGACAGACAAATGTGTAACATAGTCCTGTAAATAGTCCAAATAAGCACTACAAATTGTCATCCATACCTTGGTTTCCATCATTAGCGGTGGCTGCGAGCAACATCCCCTTGAACCTTTACTTCAAAAACGTACCATCCAAAAATAGAAGTGGACGACAACCATTGAACCCGTCGATGCATGCACAAAAAGCTATGAAGTACCTCACAAACCTCCCAGTTTGCTGATCGAAATCCAAATTAATGTAGCTATGTGGGTTGTTTTCCATAACAGCATTACTATACCACCTAAGCTGATCGAACGACATAGCGTGGTCGCCAAATACTTCGTTTCTTGCTTTTTCCACCGCTAAGCATGCAACCCGATAACTAATATCCAGGCCATAATCGTCCTTCATGTCAAACATCACATCCGTCGGTCGTGTCAGTGGTTGTTCACGGACACGTCCTACGATCACATCGAACACCAAATCTGACCCAGTTCGCGGATTACGGTATGTTCGTACAGCAGCCCCACAGGAATGTACACTAATAAATCTCTTCAAACACATAACACCATTCGAAGGAGACACCCGGGCGTGAACCAACCACCTGCACCCAGTTGATGTTACAAATTTGCATATAGTAGTGACACGTACAGCGCCGTTTTTGACATACTTGAACTAAAACCCACATTCCACTGCATACTTGCACAATACCGTTCGGAATTCATGTGCACCACCCATAAAAATTTGGCCGACATGAGTAATACCGAATGCCCAGCCAGTAGACAAGTACGTCTTCGTTCGATGAGGACAATATGTCGCCAACAAATCTGCTCGGTCTACCATATCGGCTGTCCGCATATCCACGGTATCACACTCACCATCATCATGTGACACTGAAACACCACAATGAGTAGCGGACCCATTACCCCGCACTTGAATTATCACGTCAATATGTTCAAGCTCGAAAGACTTTGCAAGTAACAACATGTTCCGCACATCATCATCGGAGTTAACCTTAAACTTATTATATCCTGGAATAGTAAACAATAAATAAACCAATTCGTGCTCCATGATATCAAACTTGTCGCAAACGGCATCAATTAATTGTTTGAACGTGAATGCTTGATGAATACGGAACACTGCGTTGGTCTGACCGAACGTACATAACAACAACACTGCGAACTCCATACCTACCCAAGATTACCTACAATAACAGATACATTACACCCAGGAAAAATAACCACCCATTGACAATAACACACCACCACCCATTCACAATAACATATCACCACCCAAAAAAACTAACTTCTTCACTACAACAACACTTTCAAATTCCTCCATAAACTTAACAAAATGCCAAATTAACATTTCAAAATTGAGAAGCTAAATATCAGTATCATAAAATTGGTAATAAATAAGAAAAATAGCACAACCCGCAAATGTATTCAAACATACAAAATTAAATATATGTGTATGCATATAGACAAGCAGAACAAAAACATCACACAAAAAAAAATTCAAATATACAACCCACAAACCAACATCAAAACACACATCACCAAAACACCAATTCCCCCAAATACACCCACCCGAACTGTTCGTGATGTTGGGAAGTTACAATAACGCATCATACAAAACACCAATCCCCCGCAAATACCCCCAAAAAAATTTCAAAACACCCTTACACATAATGCAGAAACGTCAATGCGAGCAACAATAATAGTGAAGCATATAAAACAACATAAACCCACAAACAAACATCATACATACAATAGTCCAACAACACACACCCAAACACCATAAGAAAATCCATCGCAAACATAATAACACAAACACTAACATCAAACGAACCTGGACGAAGGTCAATAAAAAAAACTTGAAGAATCAAACCCAAGCACGCAAACACCACACGAAGAAACGAACCACTATAGACCCACAAACAACTTTCTTAGCAATAACACCATAACGGAAACATCCTACACTTCCATACGAGTCCACGCCTTCAACGAAATTCCCTCCTAATAAAAAGGAAAGTTACAGTATATCCTTAATAAACAAACACCAGGAAAACATCAAAATCAAAACAAAATATGGGCAAAAAGGTAAACATGATATATAATAAATTTAAAAACAATATTTTACCAAAAAGAATCAGGACTAAATGGTTTAATAAAAAACATTCAAGACTAATTAGTGTAACATTTACTAAAACAGGATTTATGAGTAATTTTTTCTTATATTGTACTAAATTCAATAATTATATTATATTACATTCAAAAAATATATTAAATTATATTATTTTAGATAGACAAAAGGGTATATTGGACTTTTTAAATCATATCTCAGCGAAGAGGATATGATATAACGGGAGGTGATATTGTATATCCTCCACTTTTGTGGGATATACAATCCCATAGTATATTATATCCTCGTTGGAAAAAATTTATAAACATGGGATATGTGAACCCCACAAAATATAATATCCAATCCCACCCTTTATATTTTGGAATCAAACAGGCTTACTTCTTGTGACTAAAGGAAAAACGTAAATCTCATTTTAAAGTTTTCCATTCCTAAACATATATTCCCCCGAAAAAAAAAGGATTATTTACCAATAAATCCCATCTCACAAACAGTTATACCAATCAGTCCCAACTTTAAACTTTTGATCCGATAAGTCCTACAAGTGGAGAGATTTATTCCTTTTGATCCTATTTTCCATGTATGGCATTGTGGCGTAGACGATTGTACCCTTCATTTTGTTGATTTGGATGTGTTTGTTTTTTAACTCATACGTGCAGCAGACAAACAAACCACTCCACATAACAATTCTCTCTCTCTCTCTCTCTCTCAAATTCTCTCTCTATCCATTAATGGCTATTCCATTGTAATTCTTATTCTCACAAACATGCTGGGGAATTACACTTAGGACAAGCCCTTATCTCTTAATTATTTAATAAAAATATATTAATATTATTTTATTCATAAATTTTATACCACGTTATTGATTGGGAGCACAATGCAGTCAATGCCATATATTTGTTTGAGACTACTAAATAATTATTTGATCATAATTTATATGTTATTATCATATCATTGTTAGAGGATTGTGTTAAAAAAAAATTGATAATTTAGCATTTTTCAATAGGAGGCTGCTCCCTTCTAGTCCAATAATTGGACTGGAGGGTCAGTTGAGTGCCAAATTATTTTTTAATCTCTGTAGAAAATTATTTATGTAAAAAAATTAGAATAATTGGATATTAATATTCATATATTTAGATTACACTTGTCTTAAAAAAATAAACAATCTATTTTTAAAATTATACTTATATTTTTTTAAAGATAAAATATTCCAAATATATAATTACATATTGGGATTTTTATTGATAAGTCCAATTCATAAGTGTTTTAACCCAAGAAGTTCATGAAGGAATTTTTTAACCCATTTAGTCCCATGTATGTATAGTTTTATTCCATAAAGTCCATTTACACTATTTTCTTGGACACTTATGCCCTTATATTCAATTTTGATACCTTTATAAATATTTTTTAAACGATTAGCAATTTAATGATGTGAATATTCATATTTTTAAATTCACAATGGTAGGAATGTAAAATTGGCCCGTGGGCGGCCCGAAACCGGCCCGAAAGCCGGGGCGGGCCCGGCCCGTTGATAATGTGAATATTCACATTGACATATTAACATTCACATTAATAGGAGTGTAAAATTGGTCCGCGTCCCGTGGCGGCGCGAAACCCGCTCGCAGCCCATGGGCGGCCCGGGCGGGCCCGATCCGGTCCATTGACAATGTGAATATTCATATTGACATGTTAACATTCACATTGATAAGAGTATAAAATTGGCCCGCGGCCCGGGGAAGGTCCGCCCCGGCCCGTTGACAATGTGAATATTCACATTGACATGTTAACATTCATATTGATAGGAGTGTAAAATTAGCTCGCGCCTCGTGGCTGCCCGAAACCCGCCCACGGCCCGTGGGCGGCCCAAGGCGGGCCCGGCCCGACCTGTTGACAATGTGAATATTCACATTGACATGTTAACATTCACATTAATAAGAGTATAAAATTGGCCTGCGGCCCATGGGCGGCCAAAAGCCCGCCCGAGGCCCGGAGCAGGCTCGGCCCAGCCCGGCCCGGCCCGTTGACAATGTGAATATTCACATTGACATATTAACATTCACATTGATAAGAGTGTAAAATTGGCCCGCAACCCGTGGGCGGCCTGAAGCCCAATCGAAGCCTGAGGCGGGATTAGCCCGACCCGTGACAATGTGAATATTCACATTGACATGTTAACATTCACATTAATAGGAGTGTAAAATTGGCCCCCGTCCCGTAGCGGCCCGAAACCCGTCCGCGGCCCATGGGCGGCCCAAGACGGGCCCAGTTCGGCCCGTTGACAATGTGAATATTCACATTGACATGTTAACATTCACATTAATAGGAGTGTAAAATTGGCCCCCGTCCCGTAGCGGCCCGAAACCCGTCCGCGGCCCATGGGCGGCCCAAGACGGGCCCAGTTCGGCCCGTTGACAATGTGAATATTCACATTGACATGTTAACATTCACATTGATAGGAGTGTGAAATTAGCCCGCACCCTGTGGCTGCCCGAAACCCGCCCACGGCCCGTGGGCGGCCCGAGGCGGGCCTGGCCTATTGACAATGTGAATATTCACATTGACATGTTAACATTTACATTGATAAGAGTGTAAAATTGGCCCGTGACTCGTCGGTAGCCCGAAGCCCGACCACGGACTGGGGCGGGCCCGGCCCTTTGGCAATGTGAATATTCACATTGACATGTTAACATTCACATTGATAGGAGTATAAAATTGGCCCGTAGCCCGAGGCAGGCTTGGCCCGACCCGTGACAATGTGAATATTCACATTGACATGTTAACATTAACATTGATAGGAGTGTAAAATTTGTCCGTTGCCCGAAGCTCGCCGGCGGCCCGGAGTAGGCCCGGCCCCAAACCTGGGCCGCCCCGGGCCGCCCATGGGACGCGAGTCAATTTTACACTCTTATCAATGTGAATGTTAACATGTCAATGTGAATATTCACATTGTCAACCGGTCGGGACGGGCCTACCCTGGGCCACGGGCAAGCTTCGGGCAGCGGCCAAATTTTACACTCCTATCAATGTTAATGTTAACATGTCAATGTGAATATTCACATTGTCAACCGGTCGGGACGGGCCTACCCTGGGCCACGGGCAAGCTTCGGGCAGCGGCCAAATTTTACACTCCTATCAATGTTAATGTTAACATGTCAATGTGAATATTCACATTGTCAACCGGTCGGGACGGGCCTACCCTGGGCCACGGGCAAGCTTCGGGCAGCGGCCAAATTTTACACTCCTATCAATGTTAATGTTAACATGTCAATGTGAATATTCACATTGTCAACCGGTCGGGACGGGCCTACCCTGGGCCACGGGCAAGCTTCGGGCAGCGGCCAAATTTTACACTCCTATCAATGTTAATGTTAACATGTCAATGTGAATATTCACATTGTCAACCGGTCGGGACGGGCCTACCCTGGGCCACGGGCAAGCTTCGGGCAGCGGCCAAATTTTACACTCCTATCAATGTTAATGTTAACATGTCAATGTGAATATTCACATTGTCAACCGGTCGGGACGGGCCTACCCTGGGCCACGGGCAAGCTTCGGGCAGCGGCCAAATTTTACACTCCTATCAATGTTAATGTTAACATGCCAGGCCGGGCCTATTTTTTTGGCCTGTGGGCCGGCTCGGCCCGACTCGAATTTTTCCGGGCACCCACGAGGATCGACATGGGCCGTGCCCCTACACATTGACGATATGAACATTCACATTAACGGTGTGAACATTCACATTGGGAGTATTTTGGTAATTATGTCACCCATAGGACTTATTGAAATATAAGAAAATAATGTGAACTAAATGGAACATAAGTGGATGAAAAGGGTATTTTGGTCTTCTTATCTCAAATTGGACCTAATGGAATAGTCAAAAAGAATATGGGTTGGATGGAATAAAGCTCTTAGAAAATGGATTTATCAAAAAAACTCCCTTACATATTCAATCATTTTATTTCTTTTACATGTATTTATTTGGTGGGGCACTACATGGATTATTTACTTGTAGGGAGATAGACACAAAACTCTCCAATTTAATTAATTACTGGACTAAAGCAACCCTTATTGTAGTTGAACATGAAGTTTTTGTTAATAATCAGAAATCGTGGCCTATTTTGGCAATACCGTAGTATATTAAAAAAGTCACTATATACAAGTTAATTTTTCTCTTTATTTATATTTTTTTTGTATATTTTTTTGTAAAAATCCCTAAAACATCAATTCTCAAAACAACCATGTATTTTTAGTAAGGACTTTTAAAGTGGCCCAGTGGTGAAGGCATTCCCTTCTCACAACCATGAGTCAAGTTCGATTTTTAGGGGGCGCGAAAATCCTGGATTTTCCAAGGCCTTTCTTTGGAGACCTCGCGTTGTACTTCGATCGAAACTTGGCCTTGGTTGGGGCAGTTGATGAGCTCTACTGGTGCCTCAGTGGTGAGTCCCTTCCTATGGGTTTGGTTAAATCAAGCTGGCAACTAGTAGACCCCGGAGCCTGGGCACACGAATGCCGTGATAACATATCAGAGAATCCTTTTTTTTTAAGCTAAAAAAAAAAAAGTAAGGACGTTTAGACTTTCTCTAAAAACGTAAATTTGAAAAGTAAACGATACTTTCTAATCACATGATTTGAAAATTAAACAATACTTTCTAATCACATGATTTGAACAAGCAAGTAAAATTAGTAAGAATTAAACTTGAGTTGAGCATATGAGTAAGACTTGGGATCACTGTCGCGTGATGCATATAAGTGATTGTTGTGTAGGTTGTGAGACCTGCTTCAGGTTTTCTTTTGATAATACGAACTATTTAGTTTTTTTAAAAAAATATCGAGTAAAACATCTATAAAAAATTAAATTGATCGTATATCGATAATGAGAGGGTAATTTATAAATAAATTGGGCCGAGCTAAGGAATTGCCTTCTTTGTAAGTTGGGCCGCACAATGGGCCAGGGTAAGAGATGATATAACTCGATCTAAGAGCTAACTAGTTGGGCCTAGTTGAGGTTCAGACCGAGCTAAGCATCACACATAGTTAGGGGTGCAACTCGGGCGGGTTCAACCTGAGCAACCCGAGCCCAGCCCGAGTTTTTTTGGGGCTTGGGCAACTATATCTTGTAATTTGGACGGGCCTGGGCAGATTTTTGATGCCCGAATTGTAATTCGGGCCGGGCTTGAGCAGAACCAATGGCCAATCCGAGCAACCCGAACCCGAATTGAATTTAATATATTATATAAATTATATAATATATAATATATAATAATATATATAATTTAATAAATTATATAATATATATAAATTAAGTAAAAGAGTTAGTCTTAATTTTTATTTTTATTTTAAACTAATGGAGCAAAGTACTCTCTTAAATGGAGCAAAGTTGAATTATTTTGTATACATGAGTTCAATTATTGATAGATTTTTATTATACCGCTTATTCATATATTAACCAATTTAAGCTAGGTTTTCTGCAATGGTATTGTGATAATTTAGAGATGTACTACTAATTTTCTACCACAACAGCAGTTTTAATCCTATGGTAAATCAGTCATAATCTGAAAATTGCATCATTCATCAATGCTCGCTTCCATTAGGACAGTGAGGTCCTTACCCATGTGCATGTTTATATAATCTGGGCAGTAGTTTTGGTCTTCTTTTCTTAGTTTTGACCCATAGTTTCCCAACACTTACTATATTTCTGGTGTCATATTCTCATTTACTTAAAGGGAGCTGTGAGATAAGGGGTTTTCTAGCTATCCTAATATTGTGGTGGCACTTTAATGATGTGGACAAGGAAAGGGACAACTAGAATAGAAAGCTGACTTTGATTTACTCTACATTCATTCATGGTTTTGTTACTGTACATCCTTTTCTTGTTTCGTCAACTAAAACTATATCAAAGTAAGCATTACAAATGTTGTGTTCTTTCGGGCAATTCGGGCTAACCCGAGTTCAAAATACAAAAGCTTGGTCCGGGCTTGGGCAGCAATGCTCGGGTTCATGGTCGAGCTTGGGCGGGCTTGGGCACTGCCAAATACAATTCGGGCTGGGCTTGGGCAAACCCCTAACCCGACCGAACCCGCCCGAGTTGCACCCCTACACATAGTCGCGCTAAGATAAGGACGCCATTTTGCATAGTTAGCTCAGTCTCAAGTTATTAGCCCAGTTGGGGTACGCTAAACCAAGGTACAAGTAATGAAAGAAAGAACCGAGCTAGTTGGAGCTCGGTCAAATCTGCCGCTTAGCTCGGTCATTTTGTCATACTACCGAGATAAAACCATCTCACTTGGTTTAAGCAATGAGGGGGGTGTTGAAGGATAAGCATTATCTTTCAGGAGTGTAATTCCTAGGAGAACTCTAAGTGGAGGAATAAGAGTCCTACTAGGATTGTGCCATGCAGAACCTATAAAAGCTCACAACATAACCTATGTAGAGGTAACACAACTTTGATTCCCAAATACACAAACCTTTTGTCTATTTGTCTATTTTGCTGACTTAGGCATCGGAGAGGTATCCGACACACATCCGCCGGCTAGCTCACGTTTGTGCTTTCAGGGAGTAAAGCGACGACGTTTGGAGGAGCGCAAACATGATCAACAGGATTATACGAGAAGATTATTTCGCGCTCGTACAATTGGCGCCATCTGTGGAAAGTCCAGAAAGAACAAAACCTCTTGATCGAGTTCTTCCTCTCTAATTGGAAACAATGGCGCACAATGAAGATTTGCTGCAATCCGCTATCGACGGACAAACCCCAGAGGGAGGTGGGAGGTGCGAAGGTTTGCCTTCTATCCCTCCCATGGCAGATTTAGAAACCCAGCGACAGAACCCCCAAAGGGATGCAAGGGGAAAGCGGGCTAACAGCCCCCGTCGCTCTCAAAGTCCAGAAAGGCAGAGGCGGATGATGGACCCTTAAGTTCTAGAGGATCGCGTGAAGGAACAGGACGAGTTAATAAGGAAGATGGCGACAGACATGAAGTCAATGAAGCGCCAGATAAAAGGAAAAGGGGTGGCGACAGCAGAAGGACGTAAAGGCAACATGCCTCTTCGCCACTCAGAAGATCGTGGTAGGCATACCACACCATCGCAAGCAGAAAGTAGGAGCCTTAGAACACGCGACACTCAATCAAGAACTTCCAAGACTCGTTACTCCAGATCTGAAAGAACGAGAACTGAATGGTCATGTACTGAGGGAAGCACCTATCGGCCCTCGCACACGCACCAAACATCATTTAGGCACACGAAGATGCCTAGATCATCCGACTTGCGAACTGTGCTTAAAGAAAGGGCACGATAGAAGGAGGATACCAGGGCACGCGACCCACGCAGAGTTTCGGCCCTTCAGCAGTTGGCCTCTCGGACGCATGGGAGCGTCGAGGTAGGAATGCCAATGTCGCGCCTTACTTACGAACCAACAGACAGAGCATTAGCAAGGCTACAGAGCTCGCCATTCGTTCTGAAAATTGAGAGCGCACCGCTACCTTCAGGCTTCCACCAGCCCAAATTTACTACTTATGAGGGAAGACAGACCCCTACATGTACTTTCGCCAGGTTATGGCGGTATACCGGCAGAATGAGGCCTTGATATGTATCATGTTCCCATCCAGCCTTGGAAACCTAGGTCTAACCTGGTTCGAATGGCTACCAGAATGCAGCATTGCCTCCTGGGCACAATTGGCAGAGGTGTTCGTGACTAGGTTCAGAACAAACACCAAGATACCAGTGGAGATCGATCAGCTACTCTCCATTGACATGGGCAACAAGGAGACGTTGAGATCCTACAACAGTCGCTACTGGGAAACCTTCAACCAGATTGGGGATTGCCCTATGAACCTTGCCATTGCACAATACAAACGGGGCTTACCAGTCGGCAACAAAGGGATTCAATTACTATGACGCCACCCCACACGATGGAGGCCTTAAGGGAGAGAGTGCACCAATATATTCGCGTGGAGGAGCATAGCACCCTTGCTAAAGCGAAAACTGGCACCACAGCAATGCTAGATAAAAGGACTACAACAAAAGTCAACACGGTAGAACAACTTAACAGGAATGGATGAGGCAGGCGAGCCAACAGAGAGGACCCAAAAAAAAGGAAGTTAAGAGTTCGCACTGCCATTACCACAGTGTTCAAAAAACCAATCTACCAAATTCTCAGTGAGATACGCAACGAACCTTTCGTCCGATGGCCAGCTAAGTTGGGAGAAGCACAAAAGGACTATGACGAGAGGTCCCGGTGCACTTTCCATGATGAAAAGGGGCACCGCACTGAAAATTGCACGCCGTTGAGGCAGCATTTGGAGGAGTTAGTGGCAGCTAGACACCTGGATTAGTACATAGAAGGAGAGACGCAGCCAGCCCCTCAAAACCACAACAACCCAAACGGGATGCCGGTCGACGCTCCACCTCAAGGCGTAATTAACGTAATATATGGGGTATTCAAACCTGAGCGGGTATGTAAGCTTAGGGGAATGATCAAAAAGGCTGAGCACTTTAGGGAGGTATTAAGTGCACAACCTACCGTCAAAAAATGGAGAACAGAGGCCACAAATGTCATATCTTTTTCAGACAAAGATTTAGCAAGGATATACTGCCCTCACAATGATGCATTGGTTGTCTCTCTACGCGTCAAGAATTTCGACATCAAGCGGATTCTGATTGACCAAGGAAACTCATGTGAGATAATGTATTACGAAACTTTCAAACAACTAAAATTGGAGGACACAGACATGGCACCTTCATCATCTCCTCTAATCAGATTCAACTCAATGTCAGAGTGGCTAATGGGCAAGATAATCCTCCCAATTAAGGTAAGAACCATGACGAAACATGTGGAATTCTGGGTATTGAAAGTCCCTTCCACTTACAATATAATTTTGGGGAGGACATGGTTACATGCCATGCGATCGGTAGCGTGAACCTACCATCAAGTATTGCAGTTCCCCAACGAAGCCGGAGTAATTGAAAAGGTCTTTGGTGACCAGATTATGTCAAAACAGTGCTTTGTCACAGTAAACGGCAGCCGCGCTGCAAAAGGGTTTGCATAGATGGTCAAAGAGTCAGAAAGCAATGAACTATTTGCGGATGTCGGCAAGGCAGCTGATCAGAAGGCAGTGGAAGACTTCGTACAGGTAAGAATAGATGAAAAAGACCCAGAAAAGTTCTTTTTGCTCGGCTCGTTTTTGTCCAGCACTGAGAGACTATAGGTCATGGAATTCTTAACCTCTAACATCGAAGTGTTTGCCTAGACACCGTATGACATGCCTAGCATTGACCCAAACTTCATCTGTCACCAACTGAACGTCCACCCAACTGCCAGACCAATTATACAGCGCACTCGTAGATCAGCACTCCACCATGCCGAGATAGTAGCGGAAGAAGTAGGAAACTTGCTGGAGGCAGGAGCTATCAGAGAAGTGCACATCCCCAGGTGGATCTCCAATACCGTAGTAGTGCCAAAGAAGAACGGAGAATGACGTGTCTGTGTGGAATACAAAACAGTCAACAAGGCATGCCCAAATGACCGCTTTTCCCTATCACAGATAGACCAACTGGTAGACCTGACGGCAGGACACAATCGACTTAGCTTCCTCGATGCGTACAGAGGTTACCATCAGATCGTTATGTATGAACCAAACCAAGAGGTCACATCCTTTACGACACCTAGAGGATTGTATTGTTACAAGGTCATGCCCTTTGGTCTAAAGAATGCAGTGGCAACATTCTAACAGATGGTCCCCAAGATGTTTGAGCCATTGTTAGGTAGAACAATGGAGGCTTACATAGACGACATGGGTGGTCAAGAGCAAGGATGAGAAGGACCATCTCAGGGACCTAGGAGAAATGTTTCAGATTCTGAAGAAGAACAAGTTGCGCCTAAATGCATCCAAGTGTGCATTCGGCGTAGGATCAGGCAAATTCCTAGGCTTTTTGGTGACCAACCGAGGTATAGAAGCAGATCCGTCTCAGATCAAAGCAATCCAGGATCTTGAGAGGCCCAACACAGTCAAGGAGGTGCAGCATCTCACTGGCCTAGCAGTCGCGTTAAACCGGTTCATAAGTCGGTCGTCAGACAGATGTCGTCCATTTTTCCAAGCATTAAAGGCCAAGTTTGAGTGGGATGAAGAATGCGATCACGCCCTAGAAAGCCGGAAAGAGCACATGTCTTCTCCACCGTTGCTAGTAACCCCAATACCTAGAGCAGAACTCTTTCTGTATCTAGCAGTTTCACAGCACGCAGTCAGCGCAATGTTAGTCAGAGCGGAAGGAATCCAACACCTGCCCATCTTTTATATTAGCAAAACCTTGCTGGACGCAGAAACCAGGTACCTACCATTGGAAAAAATGGCCTTAGCCTTGATGATGGCCTCAAGGAAGCTGTCGCATTACTTCCACACCCACATCATAATCGTCCTAACAGCTTTTCCATTAAAAACTTTATTTGAGAGAGCAAACTTTTCTGAGCGAATCTTGAAATGGGCGGTGGAATTGGGACAATTTGATATCAAGTTTCAATCCAGAACCACAATAAATGCCCAAGCTTTGGTAGACTTTGTGGCAGAATTCACACTAGGAAGTCATCACATCTGCCCAGTTGACTTGACTGGTACAACAGAAAAGGGGATGGAAAATGCCACAGGAACTGCACAACCCCCAACACAAGATGCCTAGCCACATCCCAAGGCATACCGAATTGAAGAAATGAAGGAAGAGGCAAACCAAGCCATTCCTAGTGAGGACTCATCAAAAAACAGAGATTTAAGGCAGTTTGACAGCAAAGATACAACACCTACAGTCAGTATGGACTTGGAAGAAAACAACACTCATGACCCCAAGACATCATCCGACCCCTCCACTTGCTAGAAGCTATTCATTGGAGAGATGTGGAAGCTCTTTGTGGATGGAGCATCCAATAGGCATGGTGTAGGACTAGGCATAGTCCTCATCTCACCAAATGGCCTAATAGTGGAACAAGCAGTCAACCTTGGCTTTCCAGCATCAAACAATGAGGCGAAGTATGAAGCACTCTTAGTGGGCCTAAAATCAGCAGTCTTCATGCAGGCCACCGAGCTAATAGTTTACAGTGACTCTCAGCTGGTGGTAAACCATATTTCAGACGACTATGAAGCAAAGGATAAGAGGATGACAAAGTATCAAGAGTTAGTCATAAGAGAAATCATGAATTCGAAGCAGTGTGAATAGAGTAGATCAACTGGGAAGAAAAATAGTAGAGCAGACGAACTAGCTGGCTTTGCTTCGATGACAGATACATCCATTCCACATCCATTACTGATCGACTTTCTACTAAGACCAAGCATTGAAGAACTTGAAGTAACTGAGGTATGTTGCGCCGAACTAGGCCCTTCATGGATAGATCCCATTATAGTGTTCTTAAAAGACGGCATCTTACCTGAAGAAAAGAAAGAGGCCAACAAAATAAGAGCAAAATCACGGCGATTTTGGCTCTCCCCATCGATGGCCTTGTACAAGAAATCCTTCACAGGACCTTACTTGAAATGTGTCCATCCCAGCAAGGTCGAGGCGTTCTTGTTCGAAATACACGAAGGCGTATGAGGAAGCCACCAAGGGGGAAGATCATTGGCCTACAGAGCAATTTCACAAGGATATTGATGGCCTTACATGCAAGCAAATTTGGAAAAGTATGTCAAGAAGTGCGAGAAATGTCAGAAGTTCGCACACCAAATACATCAGCCAGCCAGAGAACTTCTACCATTAACTAGCCCATGGCCCTTCGCAATGTGGGGCTTGGACATAGTAGGACCATTTCCAACGGCACCCGGCAACAGAAAGTTCTTTCTAGCAGCAACAGACTACTTCACAAAGTGGGTGGAGGCAGAAGCACTCGCATTAATAAAGGAGAAATATGTGATGAAGTTCATCTGGCAGAATATCATCACTCGATTCAGCATACCTAAGGCTCTAATATCAGACAACGACACTCAGTTCGATGGTAAAATTTTTAGAGGTTTTTATGAGGAGTACAAGATAGAATTCTACAATTCTACACCAGCATACCCCCAAACAAATGGCCAGGCGGAAGCATCAAACAAATTCGTTTTAGATGGATTGAAGAAAAGGCTGGAGAAAGCAAAAGGCAAGTGGGCTGAGGAGCTCTCTTATGTTTTATGGGCTTATCGTACCACACCTCGGCGGTCTACTGGAGAAACACCTTTTTCTTTGGCCTATGGCATGAAAGCAGTAATCCCACTGAAAGTTGGCCTCCCCACTATTAGAAGTGAAAATTTTGACCTAGACTTAAATGGAGAAGCCATAGCATTGGAGCTCGACCTTGCAGAAGAAAGAAGAGAAAGAGCACTAGTTCATATCGCCTCATACCAATAAGAGTTATCCAGAATATATAACAAGACAGTACTTCCGAGCCAATTCAAGATTGGAGATTAGGTGCTGCACAAAGTAATGGAAAACACCCTAGTACACGGATATGGCAAGTTAGGGCCTAATTGGAAAGGTCCATACAAAGTGGTTGGCTTAGCAAGAAAATGGGCATATCACTTGAAAAATGGAGACAACAAAGCAATTCTCAGGCCATGGAACACTGCCAATCTCAAACTGTTTTATTTTTAGTTCTTCTTTAAAATACTTGTTATTTTTCTTCTTTTAATAAAACAAGTAATTTCAATTTCAGCATAATTGTTTTCTTCTGTAAAAGTAGTTTTAGTGAGCTAGGGGCAATGAAATCAGAGTTGGCCGGAACAACCAACTTTGAGCTCTTTTCAGCTGAAATCAGGATCTAGGCTGAAGAGGTTGGTTGGAAAAACCAACACTTCACTCTAGGTTGGCAGAAATAACCAACTTTGAGCTCTCTTCAGCCAAGATCAAGATCTATGCTGAAGAGGTTGGCTGGAAAAACCAACACTTTATTCTCTTCAGCCAAGTTCAGGATCTAGGCTGAAAATGTTGGCTGGAAAAACCAACACTTCGCTCTAGGTTGGCAGGAATAACCAACTTTGAGCTCTCTTCAGCCAAGATCAGGATCTAGGCTAAAGAGGTTGGCTGGAAAACCAACACTTTGTTCTCTTTAGCCAAGATCAGGATCTAGGCTGAAGAGGTTGGCTGGAAAAACCAACACTTCGCTCTAGGTTGGCAGGAATAACCAACTTTGAGCTCTCTTCAGCCAAGATCAGGATCTAGGCTGAAGAGGTTGGCAAGAAAAACCAAACACTTTATTGCTCTTCAGCCGAGATAAGGATCTAGGCCAAAGAGGTTGGTAGAAAAAACCAATATTTATTGCTTTTCAGCCGAGATAAGGATCTAGGCCAAAGAGGTTGGCTGGAATAACCAACTTTTAGTACTCTTCAGCCGAGATAAGGATCTAAGCTAACTAGTGGTTGACTGGAATAACCAACTTTTAGTACTCTTCAACCGAGATAAGGATCTAAGTTAAAGAGTAGTTGGCTGGAATAACCAACTTTGAGTACTCTTCAGCCAAGATAAGGATCTAGGCTGAAGAGGTTGATAGGATTGGAACAAACCGAACAAACAGTTGAGGAAAACATCAGAAGATTTCATTCAAAAATTCAAGTCCAAGTTACAAGAAGTGGGGCTTTAGCCTGGTTACAAATTTCTTACAGTTAAGCATCCAAAAAAAAGAAAGTACATGGTCAAGCAAAGAGGTCATCCAAATCAGCATCCAAGTCAACTCGAGTTTCACCAATTGGTAGCCCAGCATTGGCGGGTAGGTCGGTCCCTACCACGTCATCAACCACAATGGGCACCGATGGCTCCACCTGAGCTGACTGAGCAGTTTGAAGGCCGGGATCATTGATAGCAGCAGGGGTATCATCGGGCTCTGGAGATGCCTCGTCTTCCTCCTCTGCTTGAAGAAATTTCTGCTGAATAGCATTGGCATACTCCACCATGTAGCTCAGTATAAAATGTGGAGAAGGGTTTTGAAAGACCTCGGTCTCTTGGCCATGATCGAGCTGCGCCACAGCTGCCTTCCATCCACATTTGAAGAATATATCTTTCGCAGCTTCACATTGTTGGATATAGGTGGCTTCCCCCTCCTTACAGCCCCGGTCTTCCGCATCTTCGGCCCTTTTCTCTAGCTCGGCAATCTTAGTGTCTTTTTTTTTCTCTAGCTTGGCCAGCTCATGCAAATAGCGGTCTTTTAGCGTGGCTAAAGCTTTCTGCTTATCGGCTTCTGTCGCGTTAACTAGCTCGGTAAGACGGGTGTTGTCAGAAAATAGCTCGGTGGCTTTCTGTTGAGCTTCTTTTAGTTCGGCCATCTTCGCGTTGGCCTCTGTCACGGCCTGCCGTGTGGTCTTTCGAAGCTCCAACACGCGCTTATGAGCGACGTGGTTCTTCTGTAGGGCCTGCAAAAGGAGAGAAACAATTTTGAGCAAAACCGAGCAAACAGATGTACAAATTAGAATAAGAAAAGAGAGAACTTACCAGCACCATTGATTTTGTTGCCGAGCGAATGGCCTTCAACTCGGTGAGATGGTCGTGGTGCTCCATATGGGCTGGAAGGCATACGCTCTTGGCAAGGTTAAATGCCAGTGAATGGTCTTTTTCTGCGACCACTGAGTCAGAATCAGTGATAGCTCGATTCTTGTATGTAACCTTGGGCACCCATTCTGAAGGGCTAGCCCGGTTTAAACGTACTGGTCCTGGGCTCAGCTGGGTGGATTGAGGAAGTATGGTGCCTTCTTCATCAATGAGACGTGGCTCAATTGTGGAAGTTTGAGCGCGCTTGCTTGGCCGAGATGATAAAGGCTGGGCGGTTGGAAGTGCTACCACAGCCTCTTGTGTTTAGCCGGTTTGTGGTATCTCGGCTTGATTTGTTTCGGTGATGAGGGCTCTAACTGCTCTCTTCTTGGCCATTTCTTGTTCCACTGTTAGTGGGATAAGGTCGATTTGTGGAAGTGTTGGGTCTGGTTCTGGTGAGGGTTCCAGGAGGAAATCTGTCACCCTGGTCTTCCTCCTACTGCCGTATTTGTATGTCGATTCAAAGTTGAGTAGCTGGGCCCAACCTCGCTCGTGATATCGTAGCGTGGCGCGAAGTGCATCTAGATTGGGGTAACTATACTGCGACTTTAGATGGTTCAAGTCTGCATAGAAGAAAAAGACAACGGTTAATACGGTTTAAAATTTGTCCAACGGAGTTGTCACGACCCAAACCCGCCCCTATGGGTTTAGCACCGTAACCGGCCAGTAATCCGAGATTACCGAAGGCCTGCTTAACAGTAAGACAGTAATACAGAGTACAGGGGCTGGCGGAAGCCAAAACAGTAATTAAAAGATGTCCAATGAGCTGTGACGATCTGTATGCAAAACGACTTTTCATATCATATACACATTCAGAACAAAACAGTGCATACATACATCATGTACATATATTCAGGTTAGGGACCGGATCCCTACCATAACAGTACAGTACGATATCATTCAATCTATACAATAATTACAAAACAGATACAAAGGGGGAAAACTAAAACTCCCCAAAACACCCTAGCTTGAAGGACTTGGAACCTCGCAGTGAGGCACGGTGGTTGGCTTTGACAAAATGAGAGCTTAGCCCGACGCTCCTAGCAACGGTCCGGTGCCTGTACACCTACATATATATATGACCAGTGAGCTAAAGCCCAGTGAATAACATATGCGTAAAGAGGTTAAGAATGAATGTCATTTCACTATTGAAAACAGTCATTTATCAGTATATTAGTCATTCAGTTTGTGGCTCATAATTCATGCCATACAATAATTCAGAAACTATAATAGTCATATATGGTACACCCAATAGCAAAACAGTACAGTAGGTCTTACCAGACCGAACAGTCAATGATAGCCATCGTATCAGTAAACAGTAGTGGTTCCAACATGGGAACCGACAGAGATCTCTGTGACAGTAGCAGTACAGTACAGTAACAGTAGGTTGCTATGGATGCCACGAATACAGTTCACAAATAGGACATCATTCAATCAGTAACAGTACAGTTCAATTGTTCAGAAGATAATCATTATTGAACATATCTTTACAACATTGTTACTCACAGAGTTCTGAGTTACAGATAAGGTAGTGCGCGTCCTCGGATGCCAACCCTACACAGTTACAGAGTGAACACACACTAAGCTACACAGTTGGGAAATAATAACTTAACCCCTATCTTGACTCAGTGTGGTTCTACATCAATATCTTTATTAAAATGCCTTAAATTAGGCCTAGGAATGCCTAGGATAGAATGAGGATGCAAAGATGCACTTTAAAAACATTTTCAAAATTTTCAGAAAATAGAGGTCCCGCTCGAGCGTGGGTTTCCCCGCTCGAGCGGACATGCAAACAAAAGTCTCCACTTGAGCATAAACTTTCCCGCTCGAGCAGACTGCAAAAGTACTGGATGTGTGAAAATCACGCTCGATGGGCGCTTGACACCCGCTTGAGCGTGTGACACAAGTCCTCGCTCGAGCGTGCAAAACCCTGCTCGAGCGGACTATAAACACAAAAAAAGTACTGGATGCGCGAATTTCCCGCTCGAGCGCCACTTACCCCGCTCGAGCGGGAGTCCAAAATCTGGAATTTCCATATTTGAACCTCAAGCTCAAAATCAAGTTTCAATATACCAAATTCGATCCTTTTGGGCTAATTTTCTGGAAAACACTTTAAAATTCATAGTATAACATGATTCAAAGCTCAATTTGTAAAATCAAGGCCCAAAGGTAGTTCAATTGGACACAAATTCAAACAAATTCCATGAACATGATGTAAAACAGAACATGCATGAATTTAATCAACTTCAAGCTTTCAAGACGTGAATAAATGAGCCAATTCTTTCTATAACAAGATGAATTCATGGACTAAACTCAAGGTATGAACATGCATATGAGATTTCATGAAGAACTACCTCAAAATGCAAGACCATGCACATGCATGCATGGATTAAGCTCCAATTCAACATTATTAGGCTAAATCAAGACTCAATTCATCCATAAATCGAGAACCATGCAAGAACTAACTTGAATACATTAATGAGAGGTTGAATATCCTACCTTAGGTTCTCAATTACAAGTCTATAAGCTCAATTATGCACTTATTCTTCAAATCTACCAATTCTCTAAGCAATTCTCTAAATGAAGCCAAGTTTCTCTACCCCTCTCTCTCTCTCAAACGGTTTTGCTCTCTAAAATGGCTAAAGAAGAGTGCTAGAAATAAACTCAATGTGTTTTATGAAATGGGCCACTAAGTGGCAAAGTTGTAAATAAGGCCAACTCTTGTAATTTAGCTTATTTAATCTAATTTAATCATACCAAATCACATTTCAATTAAATATGTCATAAAATTACATAAATCCCAATTAGCGTAAAACATTAATCAATTTCAGATTCGGCCGCCGATAAGGCCTTCAATTTGCAGTTTAAAGCATAAAACATGAACAGATAATTTAACAGTCAACAGATAGAATTGCATTCAATACTAGCACTATCAATCAATCAGTTTAGTAATTCAGCCAGTTCAATTACTTATCATGATCAGTCTCAGTTTAACAGTAATCAGTGGTGTTATCAGTAAACAGTAGTGAGGGTTGTCACAGTCTCCCCTCCTTATAAAGAGTTTGGTCCTCCAAACTCGAATTACCTTCATTTTGGAAGAAAACAAGATTCAGTGGGAACAAGCCAGGATATCTTTTCATCATATCATCTTCCCTCTCCTAAGTGGCATAAACACCACCATGGTTTTGCCAGTCAACTTTCACTAACGAAATCTCTTTGTTCCTTAACTTCTTGATCCGTCGGTTTACAATCTGAATAGGTCATTCTTCATAAGTGTAGTCATCACTTAGCACTACACGGGTAGGCTCAATCACATAGAAGGGATCCCAAAGGTATTCCCTCAACATTAAAATATGGAACACGTTATGCATATGCTCCATTTAAGGAGGAAGCCCTACTTGATACGCCACCGGATTGATTTTCTCAATAATCTCATACAGTCCGACATACCGCGGTGCTAACTTGTCTTTAACTCCAAAACGAGTCTGGCCCTTCATCGGTGTCACTTTTACAAACACATGATCACCTACTTCATACTCTCTATCTCGGCTTCGGACATCCGCATAACTTTTCTATCGGCTTTGTGCGATTTTCAATCTCTGTTGAATCAGTTTCACTTTTTTGGTAGTTTCTTGTACAATCTCGAGTCCAAGCAAAGGCCTATCTCCAACTTCTGCCCAGCAGATAGGAGATCAACATTTCCTACCATATAAAGCTTCGAAAGGCGCCATACCAACACTTGAATGAAAACTGTTGTTGTAGGCGAATTCTACGAATGGTAGATGACTTTCCCAATTTCTCTGGAAATCAAGAACACACATCCGCAGTAAATCCTCCAGAGTCTGGATGGTTCTTTCTGACTGACCATCTGTCTGAGGATGGTAGGCACTACTCAGTCTCAGTTCATGAATCAGTTTCACTTTTTTGGTAGTTTCTTGTACAATCTCGAGTCCAAGCAAAGGCCTATCTCCAACTTCTGCCCAGTAGATAGGAGATCAACATTTCCTACCATATAAAGCCTCGAAAGGCGCCATACCAACACTTGAATGAAAACTGTTGTTGTAGGCGAATTCTACGAACAGTAGATGACTTTCCCAATTTCTCTGGAAATCAAGAACACACATCCGCAGTAAATCCTCCAGAGTCTGGATGGTTCTTTCTGACTGACCATCTGTCTGAGGATGGTAGGCACTACTCAGTCTCAGTTCAATACCCAATGCAGTTTGCAGACTTTGCCAAAATCTCGATGTAAACTTCGAGTCCCTATCAAAAACAATGGACACAGGCACTCCATGCAATCTAACAATTTCATCAATGTAGAGTATAGACAATTTGTCCGCATTATAAATTGTTTTGACATGTAAGAAATGAGCAGATTTAGTCAATCTATCAACAATAACCCAAATTGAATCCATACCTTTACTAGAGCGAGGTAAACCAACAATAAAATCCATAGTGATATGTTCTCATTTCCACTCTGGTATTGGTAAGGGTTGCACTAAACCTGCGGGTCGTTGATGTTCGACTTTAACTTGTTGGCAATAAAGACATTTTGACACAAAATTAGCAATTTCTTTCTTCATTCCTAGCCACCAGAAATTCAATTTCAAGTCTTGATACATTTTTGTATTTCCTAGAAGGATAGACAGTTTTGAATTGTGGCCTTCTTGTAGAATTCTTCTTTTCAGTTCAGAATTACTTGGTACACACAATCTTCCCTGAAATTTCAACATATTATTCTCAAATTTGAAATCCGACCTCGGTTTGGATTCCCGTTCTTCGATGATCTTCCTCAAGAAGTCATCATGTTGCTGTTTCTCTTTAATCTCTTCAATCAGTGCCGGTTGAGCAGAAATAGCAGCTATTGTTCCACCTTGTTCACGCAAAACAATCTCAACTTCAAATTTTTCAAGGTCACAAAACAACTCTTTCTGTCCAGTGAGTAAACAGGCTAAATTCCCAATCGCTTTCCGACTCAATGCATCGGCAATGGTATTAGCTTTCTCGGGATGGTATAAAATTTGCAAATCATAGTCTTTAATCAGTTCTAACCATCTCCGCTGCCTCATGTTCAGTTCTTTCTGTGTGAAGAAATACTTTAAACTTTTGTGGTCTGTGTATACCTCCATGTAGCCCCATAAAGGTAGTGACGCCAAATTTTTAGTACAAACACTACTGTAGCAAGTTCTAGATCATGGGTCGGGTAGTTCTTTTCATGTGGTCTCAGTTGTCGGGAAGCATACACAATCACTTTCCCATTTTGCATTAAAACACACCCCAAACCCTTATGAGAAGCATCACTATATACGGTATAACCATCCGTACCTGAGGGTAAGGTGAGAATCGGTGCAGTCACTAGGTGAGTTTTCAACGACTGAAAAGTTGATTCCCTTTGATCGGTCCAGTCAAATGATATCCCCTTCTGAGTCAACTGTGTCAGTGGTAGAGCAATTTTGGAGAAATCTTTGACAAACCTTCTGTAATACCCAGTTAAGCCTAGAAAACTTCGAATTTCGGTAACATTTGTCGGTCTAGGCCTGTTCACTACTACTTCAATTTTCTGTAGATTAACTGAAATTCCATCTTTACTGATTACATGCCCCAAAAACATAACATTGTCAAGCCAAAATTCATATTTAGTCAGATTTGCATAAAGTTTCTGTTCTCTTAGAGTCTGTAGGGCAATTCTCAAATGATGTTCATGTTCCTCCATGCTTTTGGAATAAATTAAAATGTCATCTATGAATACAACAATAAAGTCATCGAGGAATGGTTTAAAAATTCGGTTCATAAGGTCCATAAATGCAGCTGGTGCATTAGTAACTCTGAAAGGCATAACTAGAAATTCGTAGTGTCCATACCTCGTTCGAAAGGCAGTCTTTTCTTTGTCCCCTGTCTTGACTTTCAACTGGTGATATCCAGATCTAAGGTCAATTTTGGAGAACACTTGGGCACCCTGTAACTGGTCAAATAAATCATCAATACGAGGTAATGGATATTTATTTTTCACTGTTACCTTGTTCAGTTCACGGTAGTCAATGCAAAGTCTTAGTGAACCATCTTTCTTTTTCACAAATAAGACTGGCACGCCCCACGGTGAAGTACTGGGCATGATGAACTTCTGATCTAATAGTTCTTGCAGCTGAACTTTCAACTCTTTCAATTCAGTCGGTGCAATTCTGTAAGGAGCTTTCGATACTGGCTGTGTACCTGGAATCACATCAATGGTGAACTCAATCACCCTGTCAATCAAATCCCCTGGCAGATCATCTGGGAAAACATCTGGAAATTCTCTGACTATAGGAATACTGTTCACATTAGTTTTATCATCAATAGGTACAGTCAATACAGAACATAGATACCTTTCACACCCCTTTCTAATCAATTTAAGAGCTTTCATGGATGAAATCAGGTATGGGGGAGGTACTACTTCAACTCCGTTAAACACAAATTCAGGCAGTCCAGGTGGACGAAAAACAACTTGTTTTGTTGCACAATCTATGGTAGCATGGTATTTTGTTAACCAGTCCATTCCCAATATCACATCAAAATGATCTATATTCAATGGCAATAAATCAATATACAAATGTGCCTCTCCAACAATAATTTCACATGCAGGGTACATATAAGCACAAGTCATAGATCCCCCAACAGGTGAAGATACAGCTAACAGATAGTTCATGGGTTCCAATGGTCTATTCAATTTTCGCGAAAAAGCACGCGATACATATGAATGTGTAAACCTCGAATCAATCAAAACATATGTATTTTGAGCACAAATTGAGAGTATACCTGACACGATGGTCTCAGTATTCTGTATATCTCTCGGAACAAGTGCGAACACTCAACCTTGCCTCATAGGCTCTTTTCCAGTCGCTTTAGGATTGGGTTTTGGTGGAGCAGTTGATGCTGCTGCGCTTGGTGCAACTTTGCTATTGCCTTGGGAAGTGGAAGGACAATCTTTAACCATGTGGCCCACCTTGCCACACCTGTAACAAGCACCAGATATTTTATAACAAACTCCCTTATGGTTCTTACCACATTCGGAGCAGGGCGATATAGAACGGTTCCCTTGATTAGAACTAGTCGTTGACCCTGTATTCTGCTTTTTGTTCGATGAATTATTTCTGCCTTTCTTGAATTTAAAACCCCGTCTCTTACCACGCCATTTAGACGCTGGTGTTTCAGTCTGTTTCAATGCTTCAATTTCGACTCAGCCATTATTGCTCGGTCAAGAACATCCACATACTTAAGTAGTTTCAAGACATTAATTCAGTCCAGTATTTCCACATTAAGGCCGCCCTCAAACTTCCTGGCCTTTTTGTAATCTGTATCAACCATGTGTGGTGCATAACGGGCAAGTTCGGCAAACTTTGATTCATACTCTGCTACCGACATGGTGTCTTCTTTCAACTGTTCAAATTCGGTTACCTTTCTGTCCCTGACACACTGTGGGAAGTATTTCTCAAAGAAGGCTCCCTTAAACTGAGCCCAAGTCATAACGGTGTTAGTGTCACGGACTAGCATCCACCACCTTCTAGCCTCTTCTTGTAAGGTGAAGGTAACCAGTAGCACTTTGTGTGCTTTAGAACACGGAAACACATCAAATAACTTTTCTGTTTCAAGCACCCACGCTTCGGCCTTTAAGGGTTCAAGGCCTCCCTGAAAGGATGGCGATTTCATCTTACTAAACTTCTGTGTCAGAGCTATTATATCATCATTAACAGGTGGCTCTGGCTGTACTGGAGGAGGTGGGGGCTGTTGGTTCTGTTGTTGCAGCCTTAAGGCCTCAGTCAACATTTCCACTGTTCTTTCGAGCCTCGCCATTCTAGCCTTAGATGATTCAGTTTCATCAGTAGTTCTTGCATTATCCATTTCACTATAGAC
The DNA here is from genome assembly GCF_004153795.1 of Camellia sinensis. Lineage (NCBI taxonomy): Eukaryota > Viridiplantae > Streptophyta > Magnoliopsida > Ericales > Theaceae > Camellia > Camellia sinensis. The sequence continues at coordinate 618,641 of NW_021027863.1, read as the reverse complement.
AATTATAGCAACAATAAACATAGGCAGTTGCATACTTAAACACATTAGCACATTAGCATAGATATTCATGTCATGGCCACACACACTTTTCATGTTCATGCAATGCCCTATTTACTTTTCTCGGACATCCTATAGCTCATTTGGACACGTGTGTGCGGTATAACTCGTGGTTAAGTATCGCTCTGATACCACTCTGTCACGACCCAAACTCGCCCCTATGGGTTTAGCACCATAATCGGCCAGTAATCCAAGATTACCGAAGGCCTGCTTAACTGTAAGATAGTAATACAGAGTACAGGGGCTGGCGGAAGCCAAAACAGTAATTAAAAGATGTCCAATAAACTATGACGGTCTGTATGCGAAAAGACTTTTCATATCATATACACATTCAGAACAAAACAGTACATACATACATCATGTACAGATATTCAGGTTAGGGACCGGATCCCTACCATAACAGTACAGTACGATATCATTCAGTCTATACAGTAATTACAAAACAGATACAAAGGAGAAAAACTAAAAATCCCCAAAAAGCCATAGCTTAAAGGACTTGGAACCTCGCAATGAAGCACGGTGGTTGGCTTTGACAAAACGGGAGCTTAGCCCGACGCTCCTAGCAACGGTCCGGTGCCTGTACACCTACATATATATATGAGCAGTGAGCTAAAGCCCAGTGAATAACATATGCGTAAAGAGGTTAAGAATGAATGTCCTTACAGTAATTACAAAACAGATACAACGGAGAAAAACTAAAACTCCCCAAAAAGCCCTAGCTTAAAGGACTTGGAACCTTGCAATGAAGCACGGTGGTTGGCTTTGACAAAACGGGAGCTTAGCCCGACGCTCCTAGCAACGGTCCGGTGCCTGTACACCTACATATATATATGAGCAGTGAGCTAAAGCCCAATGAATAACATATGCGTAAAGAGGTTAAGAATGAATGTCCTTTCAGTATTGAAAACAGTCATTTATCAGTATATCAGTCATTCAGTTTGTGGCTCATAATTCATGCCATACAGTAATTCAGAAACTATAATAGTCATATGTGGTACACCCAATAGCAAAACAGTATAGTAGGTCTTAACAGACCAAACAGTCAATGATGGCCATCATATCAGTAAACAGTAGTGGTTCTAACATGGGAACCGACAGAGATCTCTGTGAGAGTAGCAGTACAGTACAGTAACAGTAGGTTGCTATGGATGCCACGAATACAGTTCACAAATAGGACATCATTCATTCAGTAACAGTATCATTTCAGAAAACAGTACAGTTTAATTGTTCAGAAGAAAATCATTATTGAACATATCTTTACAACATTGTTACTCACAGAGTTCTGGGTTACAGATAAGCTAGTGCACGTCCTCAAATGTCAACCCTACACAGTTACAGAGTGAACACACACTAAGCTACACAGTTGGGAAATAATAACATAACCCCTATCTTGACTTGGTGTGGTTCTACATCAATATCCTCATTAAAATGCCTTAAATTAGGCCTAGGAATGCCTAAGATGGAATGAGGATGCAAAGATGCACTTTAAAAACATTTTCAGAATTTTCAGAAAACAGAGGTCCCGCTCGAGCGTGGGTTTTCCCGCTCGAGCGGACATGCAAACAAAAGTCTCCGCTCGAGCGTAAACTTTCCCGCTCGAGCAGACTGCAAAAGTATTGGATGTGTGAAAATCACGCTTGATGGGCGCTCGACACCCGCTCGAGCGTGTGACACAAGTTCTCGCTCGAGCGTGCAAAACCCCGCTCGAGCAGACTGTAAACATAACAAAAGTGCTGGATGTGCGAATTTCCCGCTCGAGTGGGAGTCCAAAATCTAGAATTTCTAGATTTGAACCTCAAGCTCAAAATCAAGTTTCAATATACCAAATTCGATCATTTTGGGCTGATTTTTTGGAAAACACTTTAAAATTCATATTATAACATGATTCAAAGCTCAATTTGTAAAATCAAGGCCCAAAGGTAGTTCAATTGGACACAAATTCAAACAAATTCCATGAACATGATGTAAAACATAATATGCATGAATTTAATCAACTTCAAGCTTTCAAGACATGAACAAATGAGCCAATTCTTTCTATAACAAGATGAATTCATGGACTAAGCTCAAGATATGAACATGCATGTGGGATTTCATGAAGAACAACCTCAAAATGCAAGACCATGCACATGCATGCATGGATTAAGCTCCAATTCAACATTATTAGGCTAAATCAAGACTCAATTCATCCATAAATCAAGAACCATGCAAGAACTACCTTGAATACATTAATGAGAGGTTGAATATCCTACCTTGGGTTCTCAATTACAAGTCCAGAAGCTCAATTATGCACTTATCCTTCAAATCTACCAATTCTCTAAGCAATTCTCTAAATGAAGCCAAGTTTCTCTACCCATCTCTCTCTCAAACGGTTTTGCTCTCTAAAATGGCTGAAGAAGAGTGCTAGAAATAAACTCAATGTGATTTATGAAATGGGCCACTAAGTGGCAAAGTTGTAAATAAGGCCAACTCTTGTAATTTAGCTTATTTAATCTAATTTAATCATACCAAATCACATTTCAATTAAATATGTCATAAAATCACATAAATCCCAATTAGGGTAAAACATTAATCAATTTCAGATTCGGCCCCCGATAAGGCCTTCAATTTGCAAGTTAAAGCATAAAACATGAACAGATAATTTAACAGTCAACAGATAGAATTGCATTCAATACTAGCACCATCAATCAATCAGCTTAGTAATTCAGTCAGTTCAATTACTTATCATGATTAGTCTCAGTTTAACAGTAATCAGTGGTGTTATTAGTAAACAGTAGTGAGGGTTGTCACAGGAGTAAAGGACGCACAAAACTAAGCCGAGGTATATATACCGGCTACTCCTTTATTCCAGTTGATCCGGTCTCCTGGTATTTGGGCTTCTTGGTCTTCGAAGTTACTCGAGACCTAGAAAAAATCATCATCATTTACATCTTTGTCCGAGGTGTTTTTTATTATCTTTTCTCGGCGTCTTTTTATTCTTAAATAGTACACCCAGCCATCTTCGTTCTGGCCAAGTGAATATTGGTAAAATAGCTCGGCTAAACCAAGATTAAGGCCAAGCCGGTGGTTTAGCTCGGCGATGCCATTTATTATTCTGCACGAATTTGTGGAAAGCTGGGTAGGGCAAAGTCTCATTTGTCTAAGGAATTCACAAAGAAAAGGCTGAACGGGAAAACGGAGACCAGCCTCTACAATGGATATGATGTTGAAAGGGACGAAGCCCGATTTTTCCCAGGGAATGGTGTCTAGTTCGGTTAAATTGAGATAAACATCATCAGGGATGTTGTAGTCCCTTCGAAACTCAGCTATAGCCCTTAGAGAGTTCACTAAAAATCGATACTTCATGTGGACTTAAGTGATGTGTAATTTAGCTCGATGTTGAGATAGTGTTGAGTATCTCGGTTGAGCGTTCAAAGGAGTTTCTGGCCAACCTAAGTTGAAAAAGAAAGGTGTTAAGCACAAATCATTGGACCGTGCTAAAAGAAAAAAAGGCGAAATAAATAGAGTCCTAGCTCGGCTACGTAGGATACTATCCGTTCTTAGCTCGGTTGAAGCGAAGGGCTTTAGCTCGGCTAAGTGGAACGAGGGGTTCGTAGCTCGATTGAAGCTTACCATGTAGCATTCTTGCTTCGGTTTTGACTAAGTCAGAGAGCTGATTTAGTCCCAAGTTATAGCTCGGTCGTTGGTTAAAGCTTTCTAGTTCGATAGTACGCACACCTAATACAGTTTCCTAGCTTGGCTAAATGAAATAAAAGGTTCTTAGACCGATTGAAACTTATCTAGTTCAGCTGGGTGCGCACATTAAGTATAAACAGGTTGCTAGTTCGGTTGAAATATTATTTTGGATCAAAAGCATCATTTCTCAGATTGGTTGTGAATCCAGTGGGTCTATTACATGGTTTTTGGAATGAAGTGGTAATTTCCCATAAAAACTACAAGAAAGTGTTTTTGGGAAACATATGTACTATGCTATGCATTACAATACAATACAAAATGAACGAAAAAGAAAAAGGTTTGAGCCACGTACCAGTTCAAAGATCTTGGAATCGAAGATGGCAACGGCACCAGTAGAAAACACGAGCTTTGCAGATGCAGTGTTAAAGAAAAATGGAGGCTCAGAAAGTAGAGAGAGAAGATGATGAATAGTGATATGTTTTGTTCGAAGAGTAGGGTTTTGTTTTGTGTAAGGCATAAGTTAAGGTGGGACTGTTCAAATTTTTCAGAGTACGAGGGCGGCGTAGACAGTTGTACTTGACCAATGGGAGCCAGCCACGTGTCCACGCAAATAGGAAATGGTTCAGATGTACAGACTAAAAGGACGTTATACAACGGACTAGTCGGCAGCCCGGTAGAGAGTGACCTCGGTTGGCTTGACTGCTTTTAGCTCGGCTAGAGAAGAGTAATCCCAAATCATGCTACGTAGATGGAATTAAGGAGCAATTGAGGGGGTAATTTATAAATAAATTGGGCCGAGCTAAGGAATTGCCTTCTTTGTAAGTTGGGTCGCATAATGGGCGGAGGTAAGAGATGATATAGCTCGGTCTAAGAGCTAACTAGTTGGGCCTAGTTAAGGTTCGGACCGAGCTAAGCATCACACATAGTCGCGCTGAGATAAGGACGCCATTCTGCATAGTTAGCTCGGTCTCAAGTTATTAGCCCAGTTGTAGTATGCTAAACCGAGGTACAAGCAATGAAAGGAAGAACTGAGCTGGTTGGAGCTCGGTCAAATCTGCCGCTTTAACATGGCCATGTTAGCTCGGTCGTTTTGTCATATTACCGAGGTAAAACCATCTCACTTGGTTTAAGCAGTGAGGGGGGTGTTAAAGAATAAGTATTATCTTTCAGGAGTATGATTCCTAGGAGAACTCTAAGCGGAGGACTAAAAGTCCTACTAGGATTGTGCCACGCGGAACCTATAAAAGCTCACAACATAACATATGTAGAGATAACACAACTTTGATTCTCGAATACACAAAGCTTTTGTCTATTTGTCTATTTTGCTGACTTAGGCATCGGAGAGGTATTCGGCACACACCCGCCGGCTAGCTCACGTTTGTGCTTTCAGGGAGTAAAGTGACGACGTTTGGAGGAGCACAAACTTTGTCAATAGGATTATACGAGAAGATTATTTCGTGCTCGTACAGATAACTTTTTTATCAAATCATATTTGTATATATATATTTAAATATCAAACTGAATGCAAATATGATTTGACAAAAAACTATTGATATCTTATTAATTTAATTTTTTTACATACATATTGTATTTAATATTTTTAAACAATGTAAATAATTAAAATGAGACGTGAGATGAATATTATAAAATGCACTACAAATGTGATAACAAACCCATTATTTTGGGGGGGGGGGGGGGGGGGGGGTTGGTTTGTAGTTTAAAAAAAAAAAAAAAAAAGGGTCGGCAGTGGGCTGTGACAATGTAGGCACAATTTATCACTGCCATAGTGACAAGTTGATAAATTATAATTTTGTCCCTTTAGATTAATTTTGAAAAATATAAGGTTAGGGATAAATTTATCATTTTAACTTCAAATATTATTTTAACACATTTTTTAATGCACCAACTCAAATAAAAATTCATCCCATCTTCCTAAACACAAAAATTAAAATAACTTACTAAATAATTAAAAAATCAAAAAAATTTTAAAATAGGAACTTTCCAAACACCCACATTATCTGTCCCGTCGTCAGGGGTAAAACATCCCTACCTTGAAGAGTTTGGGGGTGCTGCTGCGCGGGGTGCGCAGCAACATCTGCTGTGTGCGGAAATGGGCTCATTTTGGGGCCCATTTTGATAATTTGAACCGTTCACATTTTAAAATATATCAAGTAGAATATGCTTGTAAAAAATCAAGTTAATTGGATATCGTTTACCTATTCGTCCACTGACATTTGTATTTATTTTAATACTTTAAATTACAATTATTATTTATTTTTGTAAATAGAAATGTGAGTGGATGAATCGGTAAACGATATCCGATTAACTTAACTTTTTGCAGGCATGTTCTAATTCATGTATTTTAAAATATGAACGGTTCGAATTATCAAAATAAATACCAAAATAAATCTATTTCTGCCGAACAGCAGATACTGCTACGTCCCCAAATCCTACCTTGGATGCTTCACTGGATTAGTTTCCCTCATGGAAACTTCCAGAAACTGAATGGCTTTTTAATGGTAAGAAGTGAAAGTTGGTGCACATTTTTGGACCAAGTATATATATATATATATATATATCCGCTTAGGCTTCGTTTGGACTGTGATTTGATTTTTTAGTTTTTTTAAATTATTTTAGTTTGGATTAAAATAGTCTCGTTTAGAATGATTTTTTTTATTTTTTAAATTTTTGTAAAAAAAAATATAATAATTATAATTTAAATATAACAACTTATAACTTTTAGCTCAAAAACTTATTTTATCATTTTGTGACTAAAATAATTCTAACCCATGCCAAACTTACATGACAAAACTTAGGTCTCAGTTGAGAAGTAATAGTTTTTGTTTAAAAATAAAAAAGTTATTAAAAAAATTAAAAAATCTATAACCTATATTAAAAAATTAAAAATTTCATTTTTTTTTCTACTTTTTATACTTCTTTTAATAAAAAATTAAAAAATTATTTTAAACATATAAAATTTTTTATTTTATATTTTAATTAAAAAATTATTAAAATAATATATTTCCAATCAAGACTTACGAGTGTGAAAGACGAAGCTTACACTCAACTACCTCCTCGTAACCGAAGTACCTACCGCGTAGATTAATCACAAAGAAAAATTCTTATATACTACACATTTATTATTTATTAATTAATATTATATTTTGTATATCTATATTAATTGCGATTATTATGCGACGACTGGTGATCCACGTTTTCAATGACGTGTGTTGCCCTATGAAATTCATTCTGGCTTGCTTATTTAGACTATGATAATTTCTACTCTCTTAGGTTCTTTAACTTGCTTTCATACTCAATTACGATTACTTTTTTTTTTATTTTTTAAATACATATATTAAATACAGATTTTATTTTAATGTAATGGTATTATCAAACGGTATAAAATTGCAAATATAATTAGATTAACACCAATTATCTTTTATTAATCCAATTATATAATTTTCACTGTTGTAATATGAAATTTGTAATTAATTGGTGATACAACCAACATTATATCACCATAATACCCAAAATTTACACACATTATTTGAATTATATAGTTTATAATGCACATATCTTGACCAAGGTTCTAGAACCGTCAAACAAGTCTTTATTTGGAGCTCGTCCCACACACATGACTCATTCTTAAATAACTTAAGAGTGATGCACTAATAAATCTTAATTTGTGAACTTGTGAACTATTTGGTCCTAAATATTTTTTTTTGTAGACGGAAAGGTCTCATTATAGGAAAATTGACGATAGAGGGTATATACATCGCAACGTGAATGTGGACGTTAGTGGGCAAAGTTGGTAAATTGACCGTGTGAAATTACAAATTGAGACATCATTTTCCTATGGTGTTGCGTGCGTATTTCCAAGTTGGGCGGTAATAAAGTTGCAGAGAGGGAAAATTTGGAATTTCTATGTGATGAGGAGTAACATACAAAATTAAGTTACACATTAGGAACAACTTCACAATCAATTAACAGCAACTGTGCAATATTAATGTTATGAGTGCCATTAATCAACAAACATGAACACACAGAAAACGTTAAATAATGAGGAATGAAAAACCCACAGCTACTTCAACCTATATAAAACACCAATCTGAATGACAATGACATATCAATACACATCAACCAAAACCACGACACAACACACCCCGAACGTCACGTGCAACAACATAATACAAATGTAAAACACCCCCAATAACACGACTCACCTATTGTAGTCCCGATTGGTCCAGAGAACGATGCAAAATGACGGCCAAGAAAAAAATCAAACAAAACTGTAAAACGATGGAGCACAACACAAACAATCCACTGTTGCTCCCCCAAAGTCAACCCAAACCCTTACACACGTTAATATTAGCAATTACCCCCGCCAACACACCGAATCCCCAAGTTAGGAAAAACAAATCCCACAAAAGGGTATTAATGTAAACTTAAACATACTCAAAATCAACTCTACTAACATTACCAAACAAAAGGGACTAAATGGTGCATAAGAAAACTCTTAGGACCAAATGATTTAACTTTCCATAATCTAGGATTTATGGGTAAATTTTTCATAACGTAATCTATTTCGTTTCGAATTTTGTAAAAATAATTGTTGAGTTTGTAATTTATATATCTTTATCTTTTAATATTTTAATTATTTTTAATTTTTTTTAGATCTATTTAATCTAAATACATTTAAAAATATAAAATTTGTAAAAAAGAAAAAAAAAATTAGAATTCACTAAGGGTTGTTTGAAGAATTAATTTTTTTAGTAATTTTTGACTTTGTATAAAAAAAATTAAAAAAATAGGGAGAGAGAGAGAGAAGTTGACTTTTTTTGTAATAATTTTTAGTATTTTGACTAAAATGCTAAGTCGCCAAAATAGGCCTAAATTCAAAAAAATTATACATTTTTATACTTTTTGTATTAATTAAATTGTTTTTAGATTTTTTATGGAAAAAAAATTCATTAAATTAAAGACAACAAAATACGAAAAAATTTAAAATTTTAATTTTTTTAAATTCAAAATAATAAAAACCGGTTTTAGAAAGTTAAAATTTTAATAAAAAATCTGTTTTTTTATTTACAATTTTTTTATAATTTTTTTTAAAAAAAAAATGAATTCACAAAACAACTGTTAATTCCCAAAACAACTAGAGAGACTAGTTTGCGTCATCAGTTAGGCGGTGGCAGCCTAGAGTAACGTGTGCACTGACGGCTATTTTTCTTTATCCATATCCATCTATTTTATGAAAACAACCAGTACTCGCTCGCACTTGCTTACCCATCAAGAAATAGACCCCACATTTTTTTTAAAACCACCACTCATTCTCCGCTACTACCTATATATCAACAAACCGATACACCATTCTCAACATCACAAACTCAACTCACTCATCACTTTCTCACACCAAACAAGAAGCTTTTCTACATTCTCATAAACACATTCTCATCTTTATTATGACCATAGAAATTCTGAAAAGAAGCAGAGAAGACACAGAGGTGGAAGCACTAGCCATGGCCAACTGCTTGATGCTCCTCTCCCGTGTCGGAGAGACCACATGGACCAGTGGCCGTGGCCGTGTCTTCACCTGCAAGACATGTAACAGAGAGTTTTCATCGTTCCAAGCTCTCGGTGGCCACAGGGCTAGCCACAAGAAGCTTAGATTAATGGGAGGAGGAGACCTTCATGTTCAGACCCCCAGCTCGCCCGTAAAGGGGAAGACAGGTGTAAGTGGGTTGCATATGGTGTGCAACCTCAAAAAAGGTGTAAGTGTAAGGTTTAATTTTTTACAAAAGGTGTAAGTGTAAGGTGTGAGTTTAAGGTATAAGGTGTAAGGTGTAAGTTGCACACCATAACCAAACCCTTAATGTAAACTTAAACATACTCAAAATCAACTCTATTAATATTACCAAACAAAAGGGGCTAAATGGTGCATAAGAAAACTCTTAGGACAAAATGGTGCATAAGAAAACTCTTAGGACAAAATGGTTTAACTTTCCATAATCTAGGATTTATGGGTAAATTTTTCATAACGTAACCTATTTCGTTTCGAATTTTGTAAAAATAATTGTTGAGTTTGTAATTTATATATCTTTATCTTTTAATAATTTAATTATCTTTAATTTTTTTCAGATCTATTTAATCTAAATACATTTAAAAATATAAAATTTGTAAAAAAGAAAAAAAAAATTAGAATTCACTAAGGGTTGTTTGAAGAATTAATTTTTTTAGTAATTTTAGACTTTGTATAAAAAAAAAATACAAAAAAATAGAGAGAGACAGAGAGAGAAGTTGACTTTTTTGTAATAATTTTTAGTATTTTGACTAAAATGCTAAGTCCCCAAAATAGGCCTAAATTCAAAAAAATTATACATTTTTATATTTTTTGTATTAATTAAATTGTTTTTAGATTTTTTATGGAAAAAAAATTCATTAAATTAAAGACAACAAAATACAAAAAAATTTAAAATTTTAATTTTTTTAAATTCAAAATAATAAAAACCGGTTTTAGAAAGTTAAAATTTTAATAAAAAATCTGTTTTTTTATTTACAATTTTTTTATAATTTTTTTTAAAAAAAAAATGAATTCACAAAACAACTGTTAATTCCCAAAACAACTAGAGAGACTAGTTTGCGTCATCAGTTAGGCGGTGGCAGCCTAGAGTAACGTGTGCACTGACGGCTATTTTTCTTTATCCATATCCATCTATTTTATGAAAACAACCAGTACTCGCTCGCACTTGCTTACCCATCAAGAAATAGACCCCACATTTTTTTTAAAATCACCACTCATTCTCCACTACTACCTATATATCAACAAACCGATACACCATTCTCAACATCACAAATTCAACTCACTCATCACTTTCTCACACCAAACAAGAAGCTTTTCTACATTCACATACACACATTCTGATCTTTATAATGACCATAGAAATTCTGAAAAGAAGCAGAGAAGACACAGAGGTGGAAGCACTAGCCATGGCCAACTGCTTGATGCTCCTCTCCCGTGTCGGAGAGACCACATGGACCAGTGGCCGTGACCGTGTCTTCACCTGCAAGACATGTAACAGAGAGTTTTCATCGTTCCAAGCTCTCGGTGGCCACAGGGCTAGCCACAAGAAGCTTAGATTAATGGGAGGAGGAGACCTTCATGTTCAGACCCCCAGCTCGCCAGTAAAGGCGAAGACCCACGAGTGCTCGATATGCGGGCTAGAGTTCGCCATAGGGCAAGCGCTCGGGGGTCACATGAGGAGACACAGAGATATCTCGAGCCAGTCGGTGATACCGGTTTTGAAGAAGTCGAATAGTAGCAATGGAAGTAAGAGAGTTTTGAGCCTGGACTTGAACTTGACACCATATGAGAACCACATGAAGATTAAGAAATTGCCAACCGGGTTGATTGGTTGAACACCTTTCTTAGGATGGACACCAGCTTATATTGTAGTTGGGAATTTTTATACTCGGATATCTTCATTGTTTTTGTTCATATCAGATTTTTTTTATCTTTTTCGGTGGGATATAGAGGTATACTTTATTTTCTACTGGAGTTAGTTTGTTGATGTATATATATGTTCTTGGCATTTTTATTTCATCAGTTTTGTTTGGAAAATTTGGTTTTAGATTTTACAAAGTCTGTTATGGATTAGATATTGTATTTAGTTTATGAATTTGATGAAAGATTTGAATAGAAAAAAAAAAAAAAAAAAAGTATGTGAAATATAGTTATATTTTATTCATATTTTATTTATTTTTGTCATTTTTTCTTTTATTTTTCAAATCTCTTACCAAATCAATAAATTATTAAATAAATCCCTCCTCAGATCCATTAATCAAATACTGTCTAAATACATAATTATATGGCCAAAGTGCGTATTAGATCTTTTTGTTTTGGGTTCATTGTATGGCCAAAGTACGCATTGGATCTTTTTATTTTGGGTTAATTGCAATGAATCGGAACAAGTTGAACACTTGGGCAACACATTTCCCGTATGAGAGAGAGAACACGTTGATCAAAATTCAAATTGAGCAAATTAGATTGGTAGTTTTTACATTTTGTCCTTGCGTTGTTTTAATCTTTAAATTTTCAATTTTGATTTTTAATTTTTAATTTTTTATCAATTCGTTCCAATTGATATATAGTTCGTATTTTAAATAAATAAATAAAAAAAAAACTGATTAGTGAATTGATTGAGACTAATTTTCTAAGTTTATAATTTTACTTTTAAAAGTACAAAAATGCGAGCAAGGATCCTCTAGAGTGAGTTTTTCTTAAAGTTTCCTAGAGTGCTCCATTGTGTGGTTGAGATTTATTGGCAAGTCACGTCAATTTTTCTGATGTGACTTGCCAGTGAATCTCAACCACACAATGGAGCACTCTAGGAAACTTTAGAGAAATTTCACTCTAGAGGATCCTTGGTGCAAAAATGCATGGGAACTCCAAAGTTGGGGATCCCCATGACTCCAAATAATGTGAACTAATCATGTGTTTTTATTTATTTTATTTTATTTTTTCTTTTTTTCTTGGACCAATCACGAGTGAGTAAGGAGTTCTGTAGCATTATTGTGACGGTTATGCTCTAAACCCCCCACAACCCCCAAACCCCCCACAGCATTTGTAAGAGAGAGGGAGGAGAGAGAGAGAGAGGGAAAAAAAATATAATGAGTGATCACAAATCAATTGAGGATTATTGGGGTCACTAAAAATTGGGGTTTCAAGCATCTTTCTTATTATTAAAAGTATAGCATTTGTCACTTACGTGCATATTTTTCATTAAAAAATGTAATAATTCTAATAAATTAGATTAAATTGAGACAAAGGGTTGGTTTGACAATCACATAATATAGTTTAAAAGTCAAAAAGTTATTATCAAAAAATTAATTATTCTCTTTATTTTTCTATAAATTTTTTAAAATGAATAATTTCAAAAATAATTTAAAATTATAAACTCAGGATAAAAATGAAGCGAGTTGAAATTATATAAACCAATGCCAATAATCAAATTATAGATACTACGGCAAATGCCCGTTCAAATTCAATTTGCTCTGTAGAAATATTGAGAGATCTTAACTGTTATGAAAGTATTGTATATCCTTTATTTTATAAAATCTTAATATCAGAAATCTTAAAAAGAATTTCCCAAAAAAAATTAGAGAAATCTCAAAAAAAGATATTTTAGTCTAATTATAAAAGAAGCATTCTATAATAGTATATATTTAATGCTTTTTCTACCTTCTAAAGGGGTTGGCCTAGTGAGTACAATTTGAGATTTAGAGATGTACCCCTCTCCAAATATCAAGTTCAACTCTCATTATGAACAATCTGCACTTTGGGAGATACCCTGCAGACTCTGCTTAAGATTTGTTCAATTCACATGAAATAGGCATTTTGCGTGAATTTTAAAATTAGTCGAGTTGTGCATAAACTTATTCAAGCAGCTGGTTATAAAAAAAAATAAAATATATATATATATATATATATACACTTAAACAAAACCCTTTAAATAGTTAGAGAGGGGGAAGACTCAGAAAGTAGAATATATAAAGCTCGTTTCTTCTGTTGAAAAAAATTCAGTCATAAAAAATGAAATTTGACCACGTGAAAAAATGAGATGAATTATTCAGCCATAAAAATTAAAATAAATAAATAAAAGATTTTGTCATAGGAAAGTGGGAGTCACTCTCACAAAATGTGTTGGTCATATTCTAAAATGCACTAATCACATATGTATATTTTATAACTTTATAAAACATACTAAATATTAGTGCTTCACATATCTAACACAATCTAAGATGTCATTCGATAACAGTTACGTTTTCAATTTTTTATTTATGTTTATAAAAATTTTAAAAATTCAAATAAAAATTTGTTTAGTAAATTTTTGATTTATAAATCAGTGGTCTCAGTTTATAAATTTGGCCAAAAAATATAAACTTAAAAAATGTGTTTCCGTTTTGAGTTTTTTTTTTTTTTTACCACCCAAAACTAGCCACCACCCGTCACCATTTTTCACCACCGTCTTTCGCCACCACCACCGACCCCCCACCACCACCACTCACCACCCACTTGCCGACACCACTCACCACCCGCCACCACCTCCTACCACCCACCCACTCGCCACCACCACCCAGCCCTCGCCACCACCACCCACCTGTCATTCACCCGCCACTACCATCCACCGCCCGCCACCTACTTGCCACCACCACTCACTGCCCACCTGCCACCACCAGTCACCCACCACCACCACCCACCTGTCACCACCACCATCATCACCCACCACTCACCCGCCACCCACCTGCCACCACCACCCACCACCACCACCACCACCACCACCACCACCACTACCACCCACCCCCCACCCCCCGCTACCGTCACCCACCCACCACCACCACCACCACCCACTCGCCACCACCTACCACCACCAGCTACCCACCACCTACCGTCACCACTTTCCACCATCGTCTTCCGCCATCACTTGCCACCACTTGCCATTTCTCATTCTTTTTTATATTTTTAAATTTTTTAAAACATTTTGTCAATTACAAAACGCGTTTGTAGTTTATGTTTTTTCTAAAAATAAACAAAAAATAAATAAAAATCAGTTTATAAAATTTTTGTAAATATAAACTGAAAACGTAAACGTTACCAAACACAAGT
>NW_021027863.1:553538-571623 GCF_004153795.1 Camellia sinensis | reverse complement strand
TGCAACTAACGGAGAGAGGTCCAAGAGGACTCACAATGACACCGCAAGTAGTGCACTGAAAAGATTGAAATCTGGAGATAGCCGAGCTCCTAGGCGGACCAAAGAGGACTTGAGAAATTACCTCAACAGGAAGCAACAAAATACCGAGGTAACTTCCCCTGTTAAGCCGAGAACACCATTCTCGGTAGAGTTGGACAAATTCGAGGCCCCGAAAAGGTTCAGTATGCCGAGGTTCCAGATATACGACGGTAAGTCGGACCCCAACTTTCACGTTGGCCTGTACCTAAACTCAATGGCACTATACACCGCGAACGAGTCGTTACTTTGTAAGGTGTTCCCCTCGTCCTTCGATGAAATAGCATCGGACTGGTTTCACAAGTTGCCGAAAGGAACTGTGAAAACCTTGGAAGGCCTAGTCAAGATGTTTGTAGCTAGGTTTGTGACAAACAAGTTACAACCATTAAGGGTGGACTCCCTGATGGCTCTGAGAATCAACAAGGATAAAATCCTTAAGGCCTATGCCAAGAGGTACTATGAGGTATTCAACCGGATATCAGGATACAACCAAGAGGTGACAGTTGTGTCTTTTAAGAACGGCTTGAAAGATGATTGTTTGCTTCGAAAATCATTGGCAAAGACACTGCCAAAAAGTATGGAGGAACTGATGGCCAGAATTGAGAAATATGCGAAGGCCGAAGAAGACACGCCAGGGACAAAGGCTTCGAAACAAGAGAAGGGAAACGAGGTAATGGCGGATACAATAAGCCAAAAACAGAACTAGGGGCTGCACAGGTAGTCACAATCGTATTCCGAATCCCAATTTACAAAGTCTTAGAGAAAATCCGAAATCAGCCTTATTATAGAGCACCAGTAAGGGGCCCTGGTGAATTTATAGGAAGAAGCCTTGGCAAGCACTGTGCTTACCACAACGAAGATGGGCATCTAACTCAGGGGTGTAGAGCCCTGAAGGCACATCTAGAAGACCTAGTAAGACAAGGTCATTTAAGGAACCTTGTAGACGAGGCCAGGACAAGGGAAGAGCAAACATGACTGCCTCCAGCACCGGCAGCATCGCCTCCTCTAGCACCCAAACCGCAAGCAGGCGGACCTCGAGCGATCAATGTCATTCATTCGAAAGTCAATGAGAACGAAATACGTGGGGAGACTCAGAAAGTAAAACACTTACAGCATGTGTACCAGGTCAGGCAGAAAAGACTTAGGGCAGACGAGTGCTAGGGACTAGTGGTGTCCTTTACTGAAGAGGACCCGGAATCAGAACCCAGGGAGTAGAAAATGGGACCAATAAGGCATTCTTGGCTCGAGATCTAGATCTGCTAGAAGAAAGAATGGAGAAAGTAGCAATTTAGTTGGGGGCATATCAACAGCAGCTTGCGAGGGCTTATAATAAGAAAGTTAACCCACAAGAGTTCCAAGTCGGGGATCTCGTCCTAAGAAAGGTCGTCGGCAACAAGAAGGATCCCAGAAAGGCAAACTTGGCCTAAACTGGAAGGGACCTTATAAAATCATCTCGGTCCTGGGCAATGGGGCATATCAGCTTGAAGACAGTGAAGGCAATGAGTTGCCAAGACACTGGAATACTTGCAATCTGAAGTTTTTTTATCATTAGATTTTTTATTTTTTAAGTTTCTTGTTATTAACCGAAATAATAATAAAGTCTTAGCTTAATTTTTCAACTTGTGTAGTATGATTGACCAGTCACTTAGCGATGTTTCTGATTGAAACATGACGAATAATTTAGACTTATTATATGACAGAGTTTTTACTTGCATATAATAGAATTGAACTAAGTTGGTGATGTTTCTGATTGAAACATGACGAATAACTTAGACTTATTATATGTCAAAGTTTATACTTGCATATAATAGAGTTGAACTAAGTTGGCGATATTTCTGATCGAAACATGACGAACAACTTAGACTTATTATATGACAGAGTTTCTACTTGCATATTATAGAGTTGAACTAAGTTGGTGATGTTTCTGATTGAAACATGACGAATAACTTAGACTTATTATATGGCAGAGTTTCTACTTGCATATAATAAAGTTGAACTAAGTTGGCGATATTTCTGATTGAAACATGATGAATAAGTTAGACTTATTATATGGTAGAGTTTCTACTTGCATATAATAGAGTTGAACTAAGTTGAATTAATCTATATCAGTTAGATTAACAGGGAGACCGAGGTTAATGACCTCGGCCAGCCTCTGTTTGAATCTGATCTCGTCGACAAGATCAATGCCACATACTTAATGAGAACCCAAGTGGAACTTAAGTTCACATTAGGGGGCATAGAGCTGGAGAATGATGCTTGGGAGTTGGAATCTGCAAGCTAAGGTTGGTTTAACACTTGTTGAAATTTTGAGAAAAATTTACAAGTTGCAATTAAGCCGCGGTTATTTTGAAAGAAAACTAGTTTAACACTTGTTGAAATTTTGAGAAAAATTTACAAGTTGAAGTTAAGTCGGGGTCATTGGTCTAAACACTTATTGAAATTTTAAAGAACAATTTACAAGTTAAAGTTAAGCCAAAGTTATATCTACGCATTGATAAACTAAACGTAAAGTAACAAGTTGTAAATAGCACTTGTGAAAATATTATACAAAATATTTTCAAGTGTTAGGCCAAGGCTAAGATAAACAAGTCGGTGGGTATGTCCGAGGTATTTTACCCCGAAGAGATTGCACAGTTAAGGTGTATTTTGAAGACAACAAAGAAAAGAAAGCATACAAACTTACAATCACATTGAAAATGCATTTAGATAAGGAAAGAAGGCACTTCGGCCTGACATTGAAGGATAGTTGTTCAGATTACAAAACAGGCACATCAGCCAAATTAAAGCTTACATTGTTTCAAAAGTAAGAAAAAAGTATAAGGTACAAAGAAAAACATCAAAGCAGACTACTCGGCGTCGGCGGCAGACTGAAGACAGCAAAGAAAAGAAAGCATACAAACTTACAATCACATTGAAAATGCATTTAGATAAGGAAAGAAGGCACTTCGGCCTGATATTGAAAGTAGTTGTTCAGATTACAAAACAGGCACGTCGGCCAAATTAAAGCTTACATTGTTTCAAAAGTAAGAAAAAAGTACAAGGTACAAAGAAAAACATCAAAGCAGACTACTTGGCGTCGACGGCGGACTGTGTCTCGGCCCCAGAAGACAGTTGGGGAGACTTCTCGGCAGCCTTCTCAGCTTCGAGCTTAGCATCGATCTCCTGTAGAGTTTGATCAAGGCTCTTCTCGGCGATCGACACCTCAGAGTTTGTCTTCTGGGGGGAGGCATCTTTTGGGATTTCATCTTCCTCATCCTGAGTCAAGTCCAAGACTTGCTCATTCAGAGTTGGGGACTTGGCCCCAACAGCTTCTTCCGTCTTCTCGGCCTCAACTTCCTCTTCGGACACAGTCTCAGATTGGCTTGGAGTAGGGGGGAATGGCGGGACGAGTCGGCTTTCGCCCTTAAGAGGGGAGTCCTCGGGGACAGCCAGTTCTTTCAAAGCAGTCATCTAACCAAGGGTGAAACCCTTGTTGCATGCCTGTTTTACTTGTTTCTTGTAGTCTTCTTTGACATCGGCCGCCCCATCGACGTACGCCTTCTCATCCACTGCTTTGATCTCGGCCTCTTTTATGGCCAAAGCTGCAATAAGTTTGACCTGGGCTTCAGCAGCCTTTGCCTCGGCCTCCTTCTTTTCGGCTTCGAGGACTTTGGCAATGGCTTCAGCGGCCCCAGCCCTCTCCTTGGCCTCATCCTGAGCTTTTTTGGCTTCCTCGGCTTGGTTTATTAAAGTCTTCATCTTGGCCTCAGCCTTGTTAATGGTCTTTTGCAAATTACCAGCCTCCTTAGTCTTGTTAGCCAACTCATTCTTAATGCTGAAGGCTTGCATTGCGAAGGAGTGGGCGTGCTGGATCCCCTAGAAGAAATGGACAGAACAAAAGTTAGTAAAATTTTCTGAGTATGAGAATTAGAGAATGTAAAGTACCAAGTGTTAGGGGCTTACTTGTATGGAGTGCTGCAACATTACAGCGAAGTTTTTATATTCGCTGACCTCGACGTTGCGTTCGAGGTCTTTTGGGAGAAGCAAAGTCGTAGAGAGGGCAACACCGACTTCGATGTCGGCTGTAGACGCGCCCCGAGGACTCCCGAGCTCCGCACTGCGAGGGCGCAAAATCTTGTTTGCTCTCTAGCTACTACAGTTCGGACTCATGTCACAGTTCTGAATCTAATCTCATAATGTGCGATGTAAGATCGATAAATTACCAAAGAGTCCAAATCCGGCAAATCATTTTGAAAAATTAATTTTTATAAAGAAGTGCCAAACATGGACTGCTTTGCCAGATACAGAGTCGCCACCTAAATATTTTATTTTGGGGGATTTAGGAAACCCTAACTCGTGCCTAAGACCACCTGTCCATCATCACCAAAGTTGCCTCGGCTCAGGAACTTGGGTACAAAAGGAGAAGGTCATGCAATGAGCACCCCCGCTCGCCCGATCAAAGATCGGCCTGTACTAAGCATGATATTTTGTTTTTGAAAACATATGTGTTCTTATTCCGGTTATTAACCTAGAATTACTATGTGATGCGCACAGCATACAAGTATAGACTAGATCGCCTAATTTGGAACAAAACATTGCATGTTCGTTTGAAAATGGTTTGAAGTTTGCTACTCGCCAGTAGGCTAAATTAGGGATTTCAACGAATTGTTCCAATTCAAGCAATCCAACCTTCACCTACAGGCATTCAGGCAGTTAATCAAATAAGCAGTTAGCCTCATGGCAAGCATGCTATCACGGCAACATTAATACACATGCAGTATGCTAAAGCGTAAACACTCACAGTGTACTTCGAGCCAAAACAAAGAACTAGTTAGAAATCATGCATGATCCTAGTTCATGTTAGGATGGCTAATGCAACACATGCAAAAATGCAACTAAGATAGTCTCGGCTATCCTAAGAGTGTCATGTGAAATGCAACTTGGTACATGTATTCCAATTGGAATTGAAATACAATGCAGTTAGTATGATGTGCCAAGCCTGGTGCATGCAAGACAGATGAATGGATGCACGCATGCAAAGCATAAGGTATGCTAATCGAAATATGTCCTAAAACTAACCATCGTAAGCGGTTAAGTAAAAGGGAGAAAGAAATGGAGATTGGAAGACATCCATCACACACACGCACGCTTATTATAACAATACACCCTCTCGACAGAGGGACCGAATAAGAAGCTAACTAGCCAATCTAAGCTAATTAAACTAATTATTAGAAAACAAATTGAAAAAGCTAAACGTATTAACTATTAAAGTACAAAACAAAGCATAAGCTAGCTAGCTATCTAAGCATGGCAGCTAAGGAAAGCAATAAAACAGGAGCCTTGAAAGGGAGAAGAATGCATGCATGCCCGATCGCTTCATTCGGAAATCCAATGCGATGCCCCGATTTGCCTCTGTTTGCAGTTATCCTCAAAACCTTGCACCAAGCTCCAGAAAGTTGAAAATCCACCTTGGGAACCTGTGGGAGGGTGGCCGACCACTTATTGGTGTCACCAGCCACTGGACGACCACCTGTCTTTGTTGAAAACCAGAAAAAGTGGTCGGCCAGCTAGTTTTTCTGGTTGGCCGACCAGTTGTTGCTGCCAGACTGCAATTTGCTGCAACAGAGAGTAAGAAAAGGCATAACAATGTATTTGCAAGGTATGTGTGTACAACCACCCTCCCTATCATTTCATAAGCTCAAGAAAGGGCATGTCAATGTATTTGCAAGATATGTGTGCACAACCACCCTCCCTATCATTTCATGAGCTCAAGGGAGTGTGGTTCTCAATCCTCGGGCCACCAATCACGCATTTCGATGCATGATGGCCGAGAGGCGAAGTTGCACAATTCAATATGAAATGAATACACGAATAAACACATAAATGCCTAGAACTCTATCATGTATGATCAAGAGCGTCGGCGACCGAGAATTGAGCCACGTTTCATCACTTTAAGTATAAAACGCCCCTCGTTTCTCGTGTTTGGACTAACACTTATTCCACACAAAATGGAACACATAACATGGCATACACAATGTGACTCAAGCATGCAAACATGCAATACAATGAAACGAGCATGCAAACACGCAATGCAACATGAACAACCTAACCAGGCTAATGGCATGCACAATGCACAATGCACAATGCTAAGGCATGCATATTCAATGCAAGACAACATAAGCATGCAACAATATGAACAACAACTAGCATGCACAATACAAATGAACATAGCATACACAAATACAATAAACAATATGGCATACTCAATGCAATGACTATCATGGCATACTCAATGCAATATGATCATGGGATATACAATGCGAATCAAGAGCATGGCATGCACAATGCAAACAATAACATAACATGCACGATGCAATGTAACATGGCATGCACAATGCTCAATGGACTTAAACCAAAATGGACAGACCTCAGCCATGCCCAAATCAGTGGCCATAACACCAAAATAAAGGCACAAAACACAAAGCATGCATGCACAATGCATTGGCCAACCAAGAAGGCCTAAGAGCACAACCCTCAAGAAAGCTCAAGGAGTGCTATAATGCGGAAGTGTAACAACACTAAATGTATTGAAATTAAGTAAGAAATGATGCCAAATCATGCATTCAAGATAAGCATAGCATGCAAAGGTCCTAAAGCATGAAAGCTAGCAAAGAGGACTACAAAAGAAACATGCAATACATGGAAAATATGCATGAACCAACCATGGACAGAGCTGAAATAGGTCAAGACAATGACCAGAACATGCTAAGATGGAGGCTCAAATACCTAGGTAAGATGGCATACATGCTAGGCCACAAACTAGGCAACAATGCACAACACTCAAAGGCACTTAAAGAGTGAATGAAGTGGGAACATGGCAATGCTATAAGCTCTGAAATAAAGTATTAAATGATGCCAAATCATCTAAATAGCTCAAAGATAGCATGAATGAGTCAACAAAACATAAAGCTAGCAAGGTCAATTGCACTACAGCTATACAAAGCGTGAAGGATATGGCAAAGGCAACCCAAAACAGTCATAGATCATGCCAAAATGATATTAAAACATGCATGAAATAAAGCCAAAATGTGCTAGCATGAAGGGCATAAGGCATGGTGAATGCAAGGCAAATAAGGTGGATTACACTACTCCTATTAGGACCAAGCATGGAATGACTTAACCAACAAAAATCAGAGTTACATCATGGCAAAATAACCCCAAAAACACATTGAAAAGATGGCTCGCAAGCTAAGGCATGAAGGCATACGCAATGATTCATGTTAAGGCATAAAGGGGGAAACCCTGCAACGCATTGAATGAGTGATAAATGTGAATGCATGAGCATGAAATATGGACTGAAATCACATAATAAATGATGCCAAATAGTCCAAGTAATGCATGCTAGTGGACTTGACACACAAAGCTAACAAGCTAGATTGAACCATGGCTATACAAAGTAAGTCATGCATGGCCAAAACAACCAAAAATCGGAGCTAAAGCATGTTAAAACGTGGACAGAAGCTTCTTAGAGTTAAGCCAAAAGCATGCTAGAAATGGAATGTCAAAGCATGAGGCATGTTAGGCTAATTCACGGAAATGCACTACAAGTGCATGGAGCATGCAAAGGTTGACTAAACCAAACCCTAACAGAGGTATGACATGGCAAAAAAACACCAAAAAACATGCTGAAATGGAAACAAAACACGCTAGAATGACATGCTACTTCATGAAGCATACAACACTAGTTTGTGTGATTTACACTACAAGTGTATTATGCATGCAAGGGATGACTAAACCAAGCAAAAAAAGTGGTAAGCCTCAGCAAAATAACTACAACTACAAGCTAAGATATGGCCAACATAAGCTTAACAAACATGCTCACACATGAGGCATTCAAGACAAGTATTGCAGACACAAGGAGAGGGGATGACCCTCTCCTTTTTGGGACCTTAAAACACCATCCCCACCACTTAAATCCCTCTGGAGAGGGATTTCAATGGTGAGAAGGCCAAAATAAGATGATCCTAAAGCTTAAAAAAAAGGCACAAGAACAAGGCCAAAGAAGGCCTAAGAGGGGGTAAACAACCCCAAACACAAAAGTGACCTTAAACAAAGATCTTAAGCACCAAAATATAGAAATTTTTGCAGTAGGAAGTTAAGCTCAAAACAGCATGCAAATAGGTTCAAAAGCTTAAGCAAAAATGGGGGTTTTAAGGGTTAAAAACTCACCCTTGAAGACCACCTTTAAAGCTGCAACTCCAGCAAGTTTTTCAAGCTCAAACCAACCCAAGAACACCAAAACCAGCCCCTAAGCACCTCAGCAATAAAAGGATGGTGTTTGAGTGTGTGTGTGTTTGTGTGTTAAAGTAAGACAAAATGACACTTTAAGACACAAAAATGAAGAAGAAGAGCAATATAGAGATAAAGCTATATGTATAACTCTTGAGCCAATTTTTCTGAACCTAGAGGAGGGAGGAGGAGCTTCTCTCTTATAGAGAACAAAAGCATAAGCTTCTTGAAGAAGCTAAGGCTCAAGGCCATCCCTCCATACATGTGTATGGAGGATGGTTCAAATGCTCTCCAGTTGTGCCAGCTGGCCCAAAATATTTCCAAAAAGGTGACAAAAAATAACCGACCACCTAAAGTGGTCGGCCAGCTACTTAAAGTGGTCGGCCAACCACTTTAAGTGGTCTCCCAGAACAAAAACTGGTCGGCCATAGTGGGAGAGAGTCCAGAGCATGAAAATAAGCAAAAGGTATGGTGGCCGACCACTTTTGATGGTCCAAAAATCAGGGAGACCAGTTGTCAGACCAAAAAACTAGCTGGCAGGAGGAAAGGTGGTCTCCAAGGGGAAATACTGGTTTTCCACCCTTGTACCACCTTCCAAACAAGGAAAACAAGGTTTGTATAAAAAACAAACCAAAACGGATGCAAGACGAAAGTTCGGGAGGCAAAGCGCGCAACCAGAAGCCTTGAAAACTAGTTGTTGAGCATCAAAAGTGGTTTACGACCACAAAGGTGGTCTCCCAAACCACAGTGGTCCTCTAGGCCAAGGAAACAAGGTGTGGTTCAAAAACCACGCCAAACAGAGAACGTTAAGCAGTCCCGAGACAAGGCACGCGGCCGAAGGCTCCGAAAATCGGAAACTAGTCTCCAAATAGGAAAAGTGGCCTATGACCACTAAAGAGTGGTCTACAAGACCTCTCCTTCCCTCAGGCAAAGAAAACAAGACTTGGTCCGAAAATCGAGCCAAAGCATAAAGAGTTCAGAGGCCCGGAGGCCCGGAGGCAAGGCTCTCAGCCAAAACTCTGAAACCTCGAAACGAGCACAACATGCGGAATCACCGAGCGCTCAATCGATGACGTCTGAATCTTAAGGTCAGTCAAAAATGGGGTGTCTACAGTTGCCCCTCTTTGACAGAACTCGGAAGTCGTAAGTGACGGGAGTGAGTGTCAAAGCCCAGGATGACCCATTTTTGACAAGGCCGAAGACTTAGACAAACAAGCAAGATAACAAATAGATATGCCCGCAAGCAGAGGCAAGATACAAAGGGCAATGCACAAACCCGAACATAACTTACGATCATGCAAAGAAAGCTGTAATGAAGCAAATATGTACAATAAATGCAACAGTTTAAGCAAGCGAATGCAAATCAAACTACATTACACGTAGAAAGGATGTAAGAGAATTATGCAATTCTCGCTACGTCTCATGCGGAGAACATACAATACTGTTCGGTTCGTCTGGTCGCGCCAGCTTCAAATGAACCGTACATACAATATCATGCCTGCAAAAGAAAGAAACTCAACAGGTACAATATCATTAGAAACATGCATAACAATGCAAGTGAAAAGTTCGTGACAACGCAAGCAAAGTTGATGGGTGCATGACAATGCAACCTAAATGTGACGCATAACAATGCAGAAGGGGTGCATAACAATGCAACCTAAGTGTGACGCTTAACAATGCGGTAGGGATGCATGACAATGCAACCTAAGTGTGACGCATAACAATGTGGAAAGGGATGCATGACAATGTAACCTAAGTGTGACGCATAACAATGCGAAAAGGGTTGCATGACAATGTAACCTAAGTGTGACGCATAACAATGCGGAAAGGGATGCATGGGAATGCAACCTAAGTGTGATGCATAACAATGCGGAAAGGGATGCATAACAATGCAACCTAAGTGTGACGCATAACAATGGGGAAAGGGATGCATAACAATGCAACCTAAGTGTGACGCATAACAATGCGAAAGGGATGCATGACAATGCAACCTAAGTGTGATGCATAACAATGCGGTAAGGGATGCATAACAATGCAACCTAAGTGTGACGCATATCAATGCGGAAGGGATGCATGACAATACAACCTAAGTGTGACGCATAACAATGCGAAAAGGGATGCATAACAATGCAACCTAATTGTGACGCATAACAATGCGGTAAGGGATGCATAACAATGCAACCTAAGTGTGACGCATAACAATGTGGAAGGGATGCACGACAATGCAACCTAAGTGTGACGCATAACAATGCAGAAGGGATGCACGACAATGCAACCTAAGTGTGACGCATAACAATGCGGTGCACTAATAAGTGCAGGTAAGGTGTGCAAGATAGTGCGATAAAATGCATGCACAATGCAAGTAAGGTGCACAAAACAGTGCGATACAATAGATAATACAGTAGATGCAAAGGGTGACAAACTCCAACCATGCTGGAATCAAGAGAGGGAAAAACAAATCCCAAAACAACCAATCAGGAGCGTGCTCAATGCAGCTTGAGTCAAATTCCAAACACGCTGGAAAACATGTGAGGAAGGGGGACACTCAAACCACGCTGAAATCGTGAGAGGAGGTCCGAAAAACAAACTGCCCAAGTGCGTGCACGACGCAACTTGAGATAAATTCCAAACACGCTGAAAACGTGTGAGGGAAGGGACACTCAAACCACGCTGAAATCGTGAGAGGAGGTCCGAAAACAAACCGCCCAAGTGTGTGCACAACGCAACCTGAGATAAATTCCAAATACGCTGAAATCGTGTGAGGAAAGGGACACTAAAACCACACTAAAATTGTGAGAGGAGGTCCGAAAACAAGCCGCCCAAGTGCGTGCACAACACAACCTGAGATAAATTCCAAACACGCTGAAATCATGTGAGGAAATGGGAGAGAGGGAGAAACATAGGGACATATCCCGGTGTTTCGGAAAGGCTCAAGCATTGGAATATATTCCAAATGCTCTTAACCGAAAAGGGAGAAACATAGGGACGTATCCCGGTGTTTCAAAAAAGCTCAAGCATTGGAACACATTCCAAATTCTCTTAACCGAAAAGGAAGAAACATAGGAACGTATCTCGGTGTTTCAAAATGGTTCAAGCATTGGAACATATTCCAAATGCTCTTAACCGAAAAGGGAGAAACATAGGGACGTATCCCGGTGTTTGAAAATGGCTCAAGCATTAGAACATATTCCAAATGCTCTTAACCAAAAAGGGAGAAATATAGGGACGTATCTTGATGTTTCGAAAAGAAGGAGAAACATAGGGATGTATCCCCATGTTTCAAAAAGAAGGAAAAACATAGGGATGTATCCCTGTGTTTCAAAAAGAAGGAGAAACATAGGGACGTATCCCTGTGTTTCGGAAAGAAGGAGAAACATAGGGACATATCCCCGTGTTTCAAAAAAAGAAAGAGAAACCTCTCAACGTATCACACGCGAGAGAAGAAAGGGAAAGCCTCTCAGCGTATCACACGTGAGAGAGGAAAAGGGAAAACCTCTCAGTGTATCACACGCGAGAGAGAAAAGGGTAGGTCCAAACGCATGCTAAACGCAAGAGGAAAAAGCTATCCAAACGCGCGCCAAACGCGAGAGGAGAAAGGGAAACCAAACGCGAGAGGAAAGGTAACCAAACGCGTGCCAAATGCGAGAGGAAAGGGAACCAAACGCGTGCCAAACGTGAGAGGAAAGGTAACCAAATGCGTGCCAAACGCGAGAGGAAAAGTAACCAAACGCGTGCCAAACACGAGAGAAAAAAAAAAACCAGTCAAACTGAACCGAAACTTGTTCGAATGAAGCAGTACAAACAATGTTGTTCATGAAAGAAACCTGATAGGTAGTGTAGACACCCCATTTTTGACCGTCCTCAAGACTTGGATGTCACCATTTGAACACTCGGTGATTATCCATGTTTGTGTTCGTCTTGAGTTCCCGGAAGCCTTGGCAGCGCGCCTCGTCGCAGGACCTCTCGGCTCGACTGTTTTGTGCTTGGTTTGACACCAAACACTTGTGTTTTGCCTTTGAGAGGCAGGGTAGGGCTTGTAGACCATCCCCACCCATCATCGGCCGTAGATTGAGGCCATCGACTGTGTTTTGTGGCCACCAGCCAAATGTTTGGCCGGCCGGCACTATAAATAGCCGATCGACTATCTTTTTTTGGTCAATTGCATCTTTGACTGGCCGATTACTGTGCATCTGCTTTTGCAGATATTTTAATACAGCTGGCTTATATTTTGTTCCCCTCCATGCACGTGTATGGAGGGATGGCTTCCTTGTTAGCTTTTTGAGTAAGCTTTACAAGATTGGCTCCTCTATAAGAGGAGCCCTCCTCTCTTGGCTTGAGGGTTCGACAAAAAAGGGTTAGAAAAGTTGTGTGAGAGCTCTGGTTTTAGGTTTAGGGTTTCATACATACCCTATCTCTATATCTCTCTCTTATGTGTGTATAAGTGTGTTTGTGTCTTACTATTGCACACAAACACATAGTGTTACACCTTTTCTTGGTTCTTGAAGGGCCAGAGGTTTGTTCTTGAAGCTTTGGAGCTGTTTTGAGCTCAAGGAAGGGGCTGGTCCACCATTTGTGAAGAAGGTCAACAAGGGTAACAATCTTACCCCTTTTTACCCCATTCTTGCGTACTATTTTTGCCGATCTTAGAACTGTTTTTGAGCTTAGTGTATAATATAAAACATTTCTGGTTTTGGGCCCTCTAAATAGTTTGTTTAGAGTGTTTTGTGGTTTGGAGGTGTTTGACCCCTCTTAAGCCTTGAGGGGCTCCATTTTGCGCTATTTCAAGTGAGCTCCGGGACTTTAGTGTTTGGCCCTCCTCACCACTGAAATCTTGAGGGATTTCAGTGGTAAGGATGGTGCCTTGAAGTCCCAAAAAGGGGAGGGCCACCCCCTCTCCTTATTGTCCTTGAAAAGGACCATTTTTGGCCTCTTAAGGGAGCACCTAGCTTAGGCTCATGTTGACCATGCCTTAGTTGTTTTTTGTGCTTATTATATCATAATATACCTCTGTTTTTAGTTGGTTTTGGTACACCATGCTTGCTTAGTGTACATGCCTTGTAATGCCACTTTGTTGCCTTAACATGCCTTAGGTTGTAAGCCATTGTTCAAGCATGTTTTAGGCTTAGCTTTGTGAAGCTTTTGTGCTTATCTTGCCATGTTTAAGGTCTGTCCTTAGTTGTTTGGGTCGACCAAGGCATGCTTAATATAGCCCCTTTGCATTTTTGGCTTGTTGGCCTTAAGTGTGTGAGTGTATAGCATGCATTACTTGCTTTATTTCAGTGGTTTGGCACCATTTGTAGCATCATTTTAGTCCCTTTAGCATGCTTGTATGCTTGCCTTAGATGCCTCTTTGATGCCTTATGAGCTTGTGTTGTATGCTCCTTGAAAGTGCATTTGTGTATGCTTTTGAATTCAAGCCATTTAGATGCCGTCTAAGTGGTCTTTTTGGCTTTGTTTTATGTACTAAAACTCTGTTTTTGGTCATTAAATTCATGCCATGTTTGATCTTGCTAAGTGTGGTCAAATACCCCTTTTAGCTTACCTTGAATCTTGGACCATTGTCACATGCTTAGCCTATCTTGTTTGCTTGGTTTGGCACCATGTTCTTGCATGATTTTCAAGGCTTAATTTGCATGCTATATGTCCATGTTTGCATCCTCTTAAGTGTGCTTGAGAATTTCTCTTTAATGTTTGAAGTGTTGGAGATCATTTGCATGCATGTTTGCATGCCATTAGTCCCTCATTTTGGGCACTTTGGCCACTGTTTTTGGGCTTAGTGAGGGCTGCCTAAACCATGCTTAAGTCCACCCTTTGCTTGTTTGTATGTTTGCCTTGCATATTTGCATGCATAATTGCATGAATGCATTGCATTGCCATGTCGCATCCTTAGCTCACATGCCTAGGATTGCATTCTATTCGCATGCATGCTTGGCCTCTTGAAATGCTTGTGATAGAGGTTGAGTCCCATTGGTTTGTTCATGTGCATTGCATTCCATATCAAAAATGCACACTTGGTCCCTCGGGCCATCACGCATGGAAATGCGCGCTTGATGGTCCGAGAACCACGGACCATGTCCCTTTGAGTCATACACATGATAAGGGGTGTGGTTGTGCACACATTTGCTTGAAATGCATTGCAATGCCATGTTTTGTCCTCTGCTGCTGTCAAACCAGTTTCTGCAGGAAGATTTGGCCGGCCGGCCATCTTCATTGCCGATCGGCAAATAGTGTTGGCCGATGGGTCAATTTTGTGGCCAGTGATCATTTCCCTTGGCCGGTGACCATTCTGCATGGCCGGTGGTGTTTCCCAGCATCCACGGAGTAAACCCTGAGGCTTTGGCAGTCATCAGAGGAGTAAAGCAGGGAAAACAGAGGCATCTTGTGCATGGTGGCGGATTTCCGAGCAAAACCGAGCGCGCACTGCATTGGGCCTTCATCCCGGGACTGTTTATTGCTTAATTAGATTAATTAATTTGCTCAATTAATTTTGTTGGTCTGTAATAATTAATTAGCTAGGATAGTTAATTCATTATTCGAACTGTATTATTCTTTCGGTCCCTTCGGGCAAGGGCGAATCTGTAATAAGTGTGGGTGCGTGTGTGTGCATGTCTTCCAATCCCCACTTCTTTCTTCCCTTTTATTTACGTACTTATGAAGATAGATTAGGGCATGTTTAAATTAGCATACCTTATGCTATGCATGTGTGCATCCATACATTTGTCTTGCATGCACCGGGCTCGGTACATCATGCTAACTGCATTTGTACTTCAATTCCAAATTGAATACATGCATCAACTGATTGCATTTCACATGCCATGTTCAAGTTAACCGAGCCTACTCTAAATTGCATCCTGTATGTGTTGCATTAGTCAATTTGACATGAACTAGGACCATGCATGTCGGCTAACTAGTTTATTGTTTTGGCACGGAGTACGATGTAAGTATTTTTTTAAGCTTTAGCATATCGCATGCGAGTGAATGCTATCATGACAGCATGCTTACCATGTGGCTAGATGCTTATGTGATAAACTGTTTGAATGCCTGTGGGTGGAGGTTGGATTGTCTGAGTTGGAAAAACTCGTTGAAATTCGTATTTTAGCCTACTTGCGAGTAGCAAATTCCAAAGTGTTTTTCAAGACAAACGGATACGCAATGCTTACTTCCAAATTAGGCAATCTAGTCTATACTTGTTTGTTGTGCGCATAACATAGTAATTCTAGGCTAATAACTGGAATAAGAACACATAACGTTTTCAAAAACGGATATCACGGTTAGTAGAGGCCGGTCTTCGGATCGGGCGAGAGGGGGTGCTCATAGCTGACCTTCCCCGATCATACCCACGTTCCCGAGCCGAGGCAACTTTGGTGATGACGGACACGTGGCCTTTGGCACCGAGTCAGGGTTTCCTAAATTCCCCCAAAATAAAATATTTAGGTGGCGACTCTGTATCTGGCAAAGCAGTCCATGTTTGGCACTTCTTTTCAAAAATCTGTTTTCTCAAAACGATTCGCCGGATTTGGACTCTTTGGTTCAGATTTAGAACCGCAAACAAAATCGAGTCCGAACTGTAGCGCGTAGCGAGGGCCCCTCGCGGGCGCGTGCTACAGTTTCTGGCGACTCTGCTGGGGATTTTAGAGAGCTTGACTCGAACTCATGATATCCTGTTTTGATTTCATTTATGTGTTTCTTTGCATTGCATGTGTATTGGTGCGCCTAGGAACACAATGTTTGCCATCTGTCATTCTTGAACGGTTTGCTGGAGGCTTGTCTTGTCAAGGCATAACCATAAGGCTGACCGGTTGTGGGCTCTGACAATATGGGAACACAAACCCCGGTTTTACCAGGGCACCCCTTTTTGACCATTCGACCTAGTGTATATTCGGATCCATAGTGACCATTCCAAGTTAGGACAGGTTGCTTACCCGATTATAGGTTGTTTGAAACCGCTGCGTGCGTAGC
This sequence comes from Camellia sinensis, assembly GCF_004153795.1. Classification (NCBI taxonomy): domain Eukaryota; kingdom Viridiplantae; phylum Streptophyta; class Magnoliopsida; order Ericales; family Theaceae; genus Camellia; species Camellia sinensis. The sequence goes on along the minus strand of NW_021027863.1, from coordinate 555,321 downwards.
GAAACCCTAGCTCCTGACAAAATAGGACAGGGAAACCCTACCCCTCCATAGGGGTGTTTTGGCTCTCTTTGCTTGCTATGTGCTTTTAGAGTGTATCTCTACAGGAACGTACATATCAGTTTGCAAGTTTGAGTATCAGGCCCAAGGGCACCAGTATCAGTATTGTTAAGAAATCAGTTATCTGCGGGTATCAAGTTCAGTTTTGGGAACAGTGGTTCTGGGGAACAGTGATCAGTAGTAGAGTGCAGTTATTCGGCTACACCTGTGTTTGATCTATTTAGGCTGAAATGCTGTTTGTTTTTCCTTTAAGTTCAGAGGTTCAGAGAGTTGATACAGAGTAGCTAGTGTTCCCCCTTGCTGAGGCAAGACAGATATCTGATCCGCCAGTCACCGTTCAGTACAACGGACTTATGATGACGCAGAATTCAGAAGAGATTGTGGTTATGACAGCTATGCTAGATCAAGGGATCACCCTGCAGGATGAAACCAATGTTGATGTATCGCATCCGCCCAGGTCGCCTGTCGCGCACCCGATCTGGACTCCCCAGTTGTATCAAGCTCGCGAGCCCACTACATTCGAGCTGATGGGAATGATTGGTGACCTCCAGAGATCCGTGGCCGATCTGGCCTATGGAATGTCGGCTTCACCGCCAGCGGCACCGTATGCCGGGAATTTCATGCCACAGGAGCCCCCGTTACTGGGGCAGATTGTGATAGAGCTCAGTCAACCAAAGGTTGCCTCCAGCTACAGCAACGACGTGTCTGCAACCACCGGGCTTCGCCTTGAAGTAACAACCCAAACCCTTAACCAGACCGAGGCCAGAGGCAAGAACAAAATGAAGGCAGATGCCGATCCCATTGAACAACTGCTGCGGGCAGTTAAGGTTTTGAAAGCCGGGGGGATGAACAAGCAACAGATATCTGCAGTTGTGACAAAAGCTGTGGAAGATGCTTTCCCCACTCCACCTGAGGGTAGTTCAAGTCAGTCAGAAAACCGGGATAGACCCCGTCATGCCAGAACAGTTCCTCCTATTCCCAACCCTGCACCTGGGAAAGATCAGAAAGCTAAGGCAATGCTTGCCGACCCTTTTGCTAGTGCGTCTAGTAAGAATGCTCAGACTTCAAAATACCTGCCCCGAGGGCGCAGAACCTTTCATGCTCTCTACATGCCTCTGTCTAAGGCACTTCAGATTCTTGTCGAAAGGGGGCACCTTAAACCCCTTGAACCTCGGCCTCTCCCGAAGAATCTCCCTCTCACACACGATGCTGCTTTGTACTGCGCGTACCATCAACAAACCGGTCACGCCACCGACAACTGTTTCCGCCTTCGCCATGAAGTGCAGGATCTGATCGATAATGAATTCATTCTTCCATCCACCTCAGCGAAGTCTGTTACCACCGAGCTGTTGGACTTTGAGGAAAGGGTTAGAAAAGTTGTGTGAGAGCTCTGGTTTTAGGTTTAGGGTTTTATACATATTCTATCTCTATACCTCTCTCTCATTTGGCCTTTGTGTGTGTATAAGTGTGTTTGTGTCTTACTATTGTACACAAACACATAGTGTTACACCTTTCCTTGGTTTCTTGAAGGACCAGAGGTTGTTCTTGAGGTTCTTGGGCTGTTTTGAGCACAAAGAAGCTGCTGGAGCTTCATTGGTGAAGAGGGTCTTCAAGGGTAAGAAGTTGTCCCTTTATTCCCCATTTTTGCATACTATTTTTGCCTATCTTAGAACTATTTTTGAGCTTAGTGTATAATACAAAAAAGTTCTGTTTTTAGGCCCTCTAA
>NW_021027863.1:479847-548502 GCF_004153795.1 Camellia sinensis | reverse complement strand
CATACCAGTCCCGAGCGGCAATGTTCCCATACCCGCGGACGGTATGGGAATCTCCCTGTTTTCAAACAAATAATTGCGAGGCAATATTCAAAACGCAGTTTTAAGAAGCATACAGGTATACAGCATGTGTGCATGTTTTCAAAATCAAACAGACATCAGGTGCCGGTGTGCTTATAGTGAACTACAACGTGTGACGCGTCAGCGTGTTGGCGTGGTTCAGTACAAATATAGCACGTGTGCAAGCTTTTCAGATTCAAACAGATATCGAGAATCGGTGTGATTGCAATAAACTACAGTGTGTGCAGTGTATACTGTGTTGATGTGTTTGAGTGATTCAGGGCCAACGCAGTGTGTGCGCACATGTCAGCCTCAAACAGATATCAGTTGCCAGTATGGTTGCGATCAACTACAGTGCACAGTGTGTCAGTGTATCTGAGTCAAACAGTTAAAGAATGTAATCAGCTATGACAGTTTTTATATTCTACATTGCGAAAAATAAAACAGAGAAAGGAATGTTACCTCGGAAGCGCCAAAGGATAAGTGAGATGTAGGCTCACGCAGGAGGAGCTCTGGTGGCATCGCTCTGTCAAAACTCCGAAACTGGCGAAGTTCGTCAGGAGGTAGCACATGAATTGCCGGCCGGTAGGTCGCCGGGTCGAACAGGCGGACGCTTAACGGGAGGAGCTCAACCCCGGGATCCATCTCGTGATCCGGGGGAGTCCCGCCCTGTGGAATATCGTCGGCCATGTCAAAAATGGTGAGAAAATAGTCAGAAAAAGGAAAACCGGGCGAAAATATGGAAAGTTAACTGGAAAGTCAACCCGAGAGGGTGAAAAGTGGCCCGAGAAGCCGGGAAGTGGAAAAGGCACGCAAGTCGAGAGAAACTCGAGGGGAATAAACCCCAAAAGGTGGAAATGGCAAAGGAAGCACCGAAATGAAGAAATATTTGGATGAAAATGTTCGAAACGCGAAGATATACGCGAATCAAATAACGAAACGGGGGCTAGAATGCACGAAAATGAGAGAATCGAAGGAGGAAAACACTCTAGAGAGAGAGGGAGAGGATTTTCGAGCAAGAGAAAGTGAACAAAATAGGGCTAGAAGCCCTATTTTAAAAGACCCGTAGCGAAAAGACAAATTTGCCCCGATTCAGGCATTTTTGGCCGGTCGGCTACATTTTTGGCCGGTCGGCCAAATATTTGGCCGGTGTAATGTATTTATGGCCGATGGACAGCCGGTGGCCTCCTCTTCCGGCCGGTGAGCCTCCTGCATCCTTGTTTGGGTCAGATCTGTAGTTTTGGGTCTTCATAGCTCAAAGAAGTACAAGAAAGTGCATCTCTAACACTCAACCGGCCTCCGTTTTGACCTCGAACTGTGTCCTCTGTACGTGGCACTCGGATTTGTGCAAGGTGTATCCTTCCTGTATCCTTTTGTCTCTCGCGAAACCTGAAAGTTGCCCCATGCGTATCGCATATCAATCGCACTGTCTTGTGCGCTCGCGTTGTCTAAAACGCATCGCGCGGTGTTGCGCATCCCATTGCATTTTGCGTGCATTCAATCAATTTCGTTACTTGCGTAGACGGCATGTTTGCAATCAATTTCATTACTTGCGTAGACTGCATGTTTTGCTTGCGTTTTGCTTGCGTAGACCGCATGTTTGTTCAAAATTCATTACTTGCGTAGATCTCATGTTTTGCTTGCGTGAACCGCATTCTTGTGTTCAAATTCACTACCTGCGTAGACCGCATGTTTTGCTTGCGTAGACCGCATGTTTGTTCAAAATTCATTACTTGCGTAGATCTCATGTTTTGCTTGCGTGAACCGCATTCTTGTGTTCAAATTCACTACCTGCGTAGACCGCATGTTTTGCTTGCGTAGACCGAATGTTTGTTCAATTTCTTTACTTGCGTAGGCCGCATGTTTTGTTTGCATGGACCGCATTCCTGTGTTCAAATTCACTACCTGCGTATACCGCATATTCCGCTTGCGTAGACTGTATTTTTATGTCCAATTTCATTGCTTGCGTGGACCGCATACTCATAATCAATTTCGTTGCCCACGTAGACCGCGTACTCCACTTACATCACTGTGCCTTCACGACATTGTTATGCTTCCCACTTGCTTTGCGTTGTCACGCATCTTCAAGTACGTTAACGTGCATATTGTTAACCACATTGTACCTGTTAAGTTTGTTTTCTTTGCAGGCACGATATTGTATGTACGGTTCATTTAAGGAGACCGCATGTTTTGCTTGCGTAGACCGCATGTTTATAATCAATTCCATTACTTGTGTAGACCGCATGTTTTGCTTGCGTAGACCGCATATTTATAGTCAATTTCGTTACTTGCGTAGACCGCATGTTTTGCTTGCGTAGACCGCATGCTTGTGATCAATTTCGTTGCCTGCGTAGACCGCGTGCTCCACTTACATGTCTGTGCCTTCACAGCATCGTTATGCTTCCCACTTGCTTTGCGTTGTCACGCATTTCTAAGTACATTAATGTGCATGTTGTTAATCACATTGTACCTATTAAGTTTGTTTTCTTTGCGGGCACGATATTGTATGTACGGTTCATTTAAGGTTGGTGCAACCAGACGAGCCGCACAGGTATTGTATTTCACGGTCTAGGAGACCTTAAATCCTCGGAAGGTGCAAGACCTTTAGTGCATTGATGTGCCTACAAAAGCCGCGTGTTGTCGCGCATTCCATACATTTCATGCATCATTTGCATTCCAAAAACAAAAACAAAAACAAAACAAAAAATATAGTCGCATTGTCATGCATCATCGTAAAAACATGCATTGTCATCCATCATCGTAAATAGTTACGTTGTCATGCATCATTAGCATATAGTGTATATTGCATTGTTATTTGCATGCATTCACTGCACCACTTTCCATCTATGGCTCGCGCCTTTCCATGATTGAGCTTGGTCTGGTATGTGCCCATACTTTTCACGTCGAAACATAGTTCAGTAGACCGTTCTATGTTAGACACGGCTTGTATGTGTACATGCCTTCCCTAGGCAAGATTTGGTTTGGCCCGCAGGCCATATCCATTATATTACATTTCCATTCCATTGCATATAGTGTATATTGCATTGTAGCTTTATGGCTCGCACCTTTCCATGAATGAGCTTGGTCTGGTATGTGCCCATGCTTTTCACATCGAAACATAGTTCAGTAGACCGTTCTATGTTAGACACGGCTTGTATGTGTCCATGCCTTTCCTAGGCAAGATTTGGTTTGGCCCGCAGGCCATATCCGTTATATTACATTTCCATTCCATTGCATATTTGTAAATATTGCATTGTAGCTTGCATGCATTCACTGCATCACCTTCCATCTATGGCTCCCGCCTTTCCATGATTGAGCTTGGTCTGGTATGTGCCCATACTTCTCACGTCGAAACATAGTTCAGTAGACCGTTCTATGTTAGACACAGCTTGTATGTGTACATGCTTTGCCTAGGCAAGATTTGGTTTGGCCCGCGTGCCATATCCATTGCCATTTCCCCAGCATTTTCATTGTATATATTACATTGTAGTGTAATTGTTGCATCCAGCATTAGGATCGTAGTCCTTTCCCCAGCGAGTCGTTTCCCCACTTATGTCATTCCCCCCCAATACTTGTTCTTGTGTCCGTCTACATTACTCATAGTTCAATTGACCGTTCTATGGTAGACAGACTTGTTACCTCCATTAATTTATTTGACATAGGTGTGGTTTCGAACCGCTCATGATTGGATCATGATTCAATTGCTTCACATATAGTTTGCATTGTTTCAAATTACATTGCATCTTCATTTGCATTGTTTGTACATTATTTTGTATATATTGCATATCATTTTGCATCCATTTTTTTTGCATTGTCATGCATGTTGCTAATAACATCGTACCTGTTGAGTTGTTTTCTTTACAGGCACGATATTGTATGTACGATTCATTTGCAGCTGGTGGGACCAGACGAACCGGACAGGTATTGTCTCCTCCGCGTGAGACGTCTCGAGAATTGCATAATTCTCTTACATCCTTTCTGCATTGTAGTGTAGTTTGGTGTACACTAGCTTAAAACTGTTGCATGTGTGCTTCGTTATAGCTTTTCTTTGCATGATCATAAGTTATGTTCGGCTTCGTGCATTGTCTTGCATTTTGTCCCTGCCTTCAGGCGCATACCTTGTTTGTCTTGCATGTTTGTCTAAGTCTTCGGCCTTGTCAAAAATGGGTCGTCTCCGGGCTTTGACATTCACTCTCGTCATTGTTATGACTTTCGAGTTCTGTCAAAGAGGGGCAACTGTAGACACCCCATTTTTGACCGTCCTCAAGACTTGGACGTCACCATTTGAACACTCGGTGATTATCAATGTTTGTGTTCGTCTTGAGTTCCCGGAAGCCTTGGCAGCGCGCCTCATCGCAGGACCTCTCGGCTCGACTGTTTTGTGCTTGGTTTGACACCAAACACTTGTGTTTTGCATTTGAGAGGCAGGGTAGGGCTTGTAGACCATCCCCACCCATCACCGGCCGTGGATTGAGGCCATCGGCTGTGTTTTGTGGCCACCGGCCAAATGTTTGGCCGGCCGGCACTATAGATAGTCGGTCGGCTATCTTTTTTGGGTCAATTGCATCTTTGGCCGGCTGACTACTGTGCATCTGCTTTTTCAGATATTTTAATACAGCTGGCTTGCATTTTGTTCCCCTCCATACACGTGTATGGAGGGATGGCTTCCTTGTTAGCTTCTTGAGTAAGTTTTACAAGATTGGCTCCTCTATAAGAGGAGCCCTCCTCTCTTGGCTTGAGGGTTGGACAAAAAAGGGTTAGAAAAGTTGTGTGAGAGCTCTGGTTTTAGGTTTAGGGTTTCATACATATCCTATCTCTATATCTCTCTCTTGTGTGTGTATAAGTGTGTTTGTATCTTACTATTGCACACAAACACATAGTGTTACACCTTTTCTTGGTTCTTGAAGCTTTGGAGCTGTTTGGAGCTCAAGGAAGGGGCTGGTCCACCATTTGTGAAGAAGGTCAACAAGGGTAAAGATCTTACCCCTTTTTACCCCATTCTTGCGTACTATTTTTGCCTATCTTAGAACTGTTTTTAAGCTTAGTGTATAATATAAAAAAGTTCTGTTTTTGGGCTCTCTAAATAGTTTGTTTAGAGTGTTTTGTGGTTTGGAGGTGTTTGACCCCTCTTAAGCCTTGAAGGGCTCCATTTTGTGCTATTTTGAGTGAGCTCCGGGACTTTGGTGTTTGGGCCTCCTCAGTATCCGGGACTTGAGGGATTTCAGTGGTAAAGATGGTGCCTTGAAGTCCCAAAAAGGGGAGGGCCACCCCCTCTCCTTATTGTCCTTGAAAAAGACCATTTTTGGCCTCTTAAGGGAGCACCTAGCTTAGGCTCATGTTGACCATGTCTTAGTTGTTTTTTGTGCTTATTATGTCATAATATGCCTCTGTTTTTAGTTGGTTTTGGTACACCATGCTTGCTTAGCGTACATGCCTTGTAATGCCACTTTGTTGCCTTAACATGCCTTAGGTTGTAAGCCATTGTTCAAGCATGTTTTAGGCTTAGCTTTGTGAAGCTTTTGTGCTTATCTTGCCATGTTTAAGGTCTGTCCTTAGTTGTTTGGGTCGACCAAGGCATGCTTAGTATAGCCCCTTTGCATTTTTGGCTTGTTGGCCTTAAGTGTGTGAGTGTATAGCATGCATTACTTGCTTTATTTCAGTGGTTTGGCACCATTTGTAGCATCATTTCAGTCCCTTTAGCATGCTTGTATGCTTGCCTTGGATGCCTCTTTGATGCCTTATGAGCTTGTGTTGTATGCTCCTTGAAAGTGCATTTGTGCATGCTTTTGAATTCAAGCCATTTAGATGCCGTCTAAGTGGTCTTTTTGGCTTTGTTTTATGTACTAAAACTCTGTTTTTGGTCATTAAATTCATGCCATGTTTGATCTTGCTAAGTGTGGTCAAATACCCCTTTTAGCTTGCCTTGAATCTTGGACCATTGTCACATGCTTAGCCTATCTTGTTTGCTTGGTTTGGCACCATGTTCTTGCATGATTTTCAAGGCTTAATTTGCATGCTATATGTCCATGTTTGCATCCTCTTAAGTGTGCTTGAGAATTGTTCTTTAATGTTTGAAGTGTTGGAGATCATTTGCATGCATGTTTGCATGCCATTAGTCCTTCATTTTGGGCACTTTGGCCACTGTTTTTGGGCTTAGTGAGAGCTGCCTAAACCATGCTTAAGTCCACCCTTTGCTTGTTTGCATGTTTGCCTCGCATATTTGCTTGCATAATTGCATGAATGCATTGCATTGCCATGTCGCATCCTTAGCTCACATGCCTAGAATTGCATTTCATTCGCATGCATGCTTGGCCTCTTGAAATGCTTGTGATAGAGGTTGAGTCCCATTGGTTTGTTCATGTGCATTGCATTCCATATCAAAAATGCACATTTGGTCCCTCAGGCCATCACGTATGGAAATGCGCGCTTGATGGTCCAAGAATCACGGACCATGTCCCTTTGAGTCATACACATGATAAGGGGTGTGGTTGTGCACACATTTGCTTGAAATGCATTGCCATGCCATGTTTTGTCCTCTGTTGCTGTCAAACCAGTTTCTGCAGGAAGATTTGGCTGGCCGGCCATCTTCAGTGCCGACCGGCAAATAGTGTTGGCCGATGGGTCAATTTTGTGGCCGGTGATCATTTCCCTTGGTCGGTGACCATTCTGCATGGCCGGTGGTGTTCTCCTTCAGCCGGTGGTGTTTCCCAGCATCCACGGAGTAAACCCTGAGGCTTTGGCAGTCATCAGAGGAGTAAAGCAGGGAAAACAGAGGCATCTTGTGCATGGTGGCGGATTTCTGAGCAAAACCGAGCGCGCACTGCATTGGGCCTTCATCCCGGGACTGTTTATTGCTTAATTAGATTAATTAATTTGCTCAATTAATTTAGTTGGTCTGTAATAATTAATTAGCTAGGATAGTTAATTCATTATTCGAACTGTATTATTCTTTCGGTCCCTCCGAGTAAGAGCGAATCTGTAATAAGTGTGGGTGCGTGTGTGTGCATGTCTTCCAATCCCCACTTCTTTCTTCCCTTTTATTTACCTGCTTATGAAGGTAGATTAGGGCATGTTTAAATTAGCATACCTTATGCTATGCATGTGTGCATCCATACATTTGTCTTGCATGCACCGGGCTCGGTACATCATGCTAACTGCATTTGTACTTTAATTCCAAATTGAATACGTGCATCAATTGATTGCAGTTCACATGCCATGTTCAGGTTAACCGAGCCTACTCTAAATTGCATCATGTATGTGTTGCATTAGTCAATTTGACATGAACTAGAACCATGCATGTCGGCTAACTAGTTTATTGTTTTGGCACGGAGTACGATGTAAGTATTTTTTTATGCTTTAGCATATCGCATGCGTGTGAATGCTATCATGACAGCATGCTTACCATGTGGCTAGATGCTTATGTGATAAACTGTTTGAATGCCTATGGGTGGAGGTTGGATTGTCTGAGTTGGAAAAACTCGTTGAAATCCGTATTTTAGCCTACTTGCGAGTAGCAAATTCCAAAGTGTTTTTCAAGACAAACGGATACGCAATGCTTACTTCCAAATTAGGCAATCTAGTCTATACTTGTTTGCTGTGCGCATAACATAGTAATTCTAGCTTAATAACTGGAATAAGAACACATAACGTTTTCAAAAACGGATATCACGGTTAGTAGAGGCTGGTCTTCAGATCGGGCGAGAGGGGGTGCTCATAGCTGACCTTCCCCGATCGTACCCAAGTTCCCGAGCCGAGGCAACTTTGGTGATGACGGACACGTGGCCTTTGGCACCGAGTCAAGGTTTCCTAAATTCCCCCAAAATAAAATATTTAGGTGGCGACTCTGTATCTGGCAAAGCAGTCCATGTTTGGCACTTTTTTTCAAAAATCTGTTTTCTCAAAACGATTCGCCGGATTTGGACTCTTTGGTTCAGATTTAGAACCGCAAACAAAATCGAGGCCGAACTATAGCGCGTAGCGAGGGCCCCTCGCGGGTGCGTGCTACAGTAGAAGCCCATACAATGCAAGATGTTTAAGGAATGCAATGAATAGACAGAGCGGCGCTTCAGAAAGCACCTCATGAGGAGAGTGGCGGTGAACTGCTCTGCTGCGACGGGGATCTTCCCTTGCATTGTGTTATTCGAACACTTACCTTCAACTCACAGTTCAAGGGTTCTGAAATACTGACAAGGAGCAACGTCTGCTGGGGAAACCATGGATGCTGCATTTTTTCCTGGCCATATTCACAACTTTCCCTATTTTCCAAACGGGGTGACAGACTACGTTGGTTCAATATCCAGAATTGAGGCGCGCACATGCTATCTCAACCTATGGGACTTCCATACAGATTTCAAGCCAAGGATACACCCCTGGGTATTCAAACCAGACTTTAGTCTCAGAAATTCCAAACCTTTGTGTTCTAGGCATCAGCCATTTATAATCTAGTTTCCACCAACGCAATTGATCTCCTAGGAACTCATTGCAACCACAGCCAAGATACCTCTGGCAGGGACTAGTACTCAGGGAGAGCACTTCTGATCGCCATTCTGGCATGAAAATAGTCGACACGGTATTCTATTCACTTTGAACACATAGCTCGTACAGCACACTGCTCATTCTGAACACACAGCTCGTAACACAGCATTCTAGTTTATTTGGCACACAGCTCGTACAACACACTGCTAATTCTGAGCATACAACTCATAAGACAGTACTTGATTTATTTGGCATATGGCTCATATAACACACTGCTCACTCTGAACACACAGCTCATTCTGATCATACTGGATGTAGTGACGGAACTCGCAGAAGTTGAGACAAACTCAAATGCTCCAAACTTTCCCTCTTTTCTTTTCCTTTGCAGTCTGGAACCTATGTAGCTTCAGACAGGTCCTGGTTCTACTGTTCTCAAATGACTTAGGTTGAACCCTGCGGTTTTATGAAAGAACAAATCCTGTTTTGCACATATGAGGAGAATGGCATAGCACTCTAAGCACAAAATGATTTATTTTTGAAATTAAGAGATGAGTTCTTAACCGGGTATTGAGCCTACGACTGAACATAGTGAAAAAGACTCAACAACGGAAAATAAAGGTAAACAACCTAAACACATCTATTGACATTCAAAACGACTCAAAACAAGAAACGAGACAAACAAAAACACACACACACACACCACTTGAATGTGTTCCAATGGCAAAAGACCTCTCAGTTCGCGAGGAACCAGTCTCTCCGGGTATTATTTCCCACCCTTTTCTTATTTGTGATTCTCACATCACTCAACCCTCAGGCTCTGTTTTTCTGAAAAAGCCATTTTCTCACTTTTTCTCTCAACGCACATCTCTCTATTCTTCAATCTCTTATTTTTTTATCCCTCCCTTGGGTGGTTGATGGAAAAACAGAAAGTTGTGGGCTCTTGCCTCTAGCATTCTGCTAGATTCTCATTCTTCTGTGCACAACTAGTGAATTTTCCCACAAAGAAGTTGTGACAGGACGTGCAGTAGATCCGCAATTGACATCGGTTGACAATGCTTTTCCGGGGAACTTGGACATGATCAATTGTGTCCAGATGAGGGAGTGGAATATCCTGCTCCTTTTCAAGTTCGTGCTTCGCACTTGACTTGATACCTTGCTGCTCGGAGGATGAGAGAGCTTTCGGCACTTTGCTGTTAGCTTCAGTTGTGCCCTTTTCTGGCAGGAATGGTGCCTTTTCTGGCAAGCATGTTGACAATGGGGAAAAGACAAAACACTTGACTCAACTGTGCCCCTAGTTCATCATTTTGACCATTTTTTGTTTTGGCTTTCCACGAAAACAATTTTGACCAATATGAGAGTTAGATTAACATACTTTGTTCAACTTTTTTATTTAAAACCATGCAGGTCAGGTTATGAGCACTGAAAATTTTCCTTTTTGGGTCCAAGAGATGGTCCAGTTTTGGAAAATGGAATAATTTTTGAGAGAATTAATCAACCTCAGTAAAAAAATCTCAAAAACTGTTTTTGCAAATGGCCACCGCTCGGCCAACACATAATTTACTCTTGAGATGCACAACCTTAGATCCAAAACAAAGGATAATTGACCCTTGTCTGAATGGCACTGCATGGCAATAAAAAGTTGCCCCTTGTTTGAATCGTACCGCAGCACATTGAACGGCAACGGAAAGTTGCCTCTTGTTTGAATAGTACCGTAGCACACTGTAACCAGTTCTCAAAGTGACGATCACAACCGAACTCTTGGATACAAAAATGACAAAGATGACCCGAACCATTACATGGACAGGACAGTTGAATTTGAAGTGTTTATGGCTGGACTTCAGAATGAAGTTGCCTACGTATCCCAAACATAGGAATCAAGCCTTACGTAGTTCTGGTTATGGTACACTTGTATATTAACCTCTCCTTTTACGCGCTAACTTTTTTCAAGGCCGCCCTTCCAGGTTTTCAACCTTGCGAGCTTTGTTTTTCTTTTCATTTCATTTCATTTCATTCTTTTCATTTCTTTTTTTTCATTTCTTTTCATCTTCTTTTTCATTTTTTCATTTTTTTTTTTTTGTTCTTTTTTTGTTTTTCTTGCTCTAACTTTTGCTTGGGTCGCCCTTCCAGGTTTTCGGCCCAGCGAGCCTCTCAAGGGTAAAAGTGTAGCTTTGTCCATGTCAAATGGTTTTAGGATCTCGAGGCCACCTGAATCCAGGAGAACGGCTGTTGTTTGCTGATGATGTAGGAGTCCATCCAATAGGGGCTGAATTGCCCTTAGTATTGTGGATTGGAAGTCAATTGTCCTTCAGCAATACTTTCTTCTTTCCTCCCTTCTGGGATTTGGCATTCTTGCCGATCTTCGTTAGCTTGAGAAACATCCCAATTTTTTACTCTTCAAGAACATCTGACATTTTTGCCCCTAGTTCGAGCGGGGGCTTCTGATCTAGCTTCACAAGCTTTTTTTGATAACTTCTGATCTACTTGATTTGACTTTCTTGCCTCTTGTTCGAGGGCTGCTTCAAATCTGGCCACACAGGCCTCATATTGTGGTTGACCGCTAAACATTCTGACTCTAAGTTCAAGGTTCGAAAGCAAAGAGGGGCGAGTCTCGAGGTCGAGAACGATCCTAGGCTGCATAATCTCAAGAGCGATTCCACACAGGTCTTCGCAGGACGACGCAAAACATTTTTTTTGAAATCTTCTAAGAAAGCGACTAATCGCTTGTGCTAAAGACAGTGTAGAACCAATCTGGATCAAGCTAGGATCCTTCTCAGTACTCACATTAACAAACATGATTTCATTCATTAAGGGCTTAGCATGCCTCTCTTTCTCCCTGTTGGTCAAATTTTGTAAATCCCGAGGAATTCCTTCCTCTTTTTTTTCACCACAGTGTTTGAAAAGTTTTGAAAAAAACATTAGGTCAATGCAATAATTTCAAGGCACAGAAGAGCAGGTGAAATGTACTGCCGTTTCATTCAAATTTGCTGGCACAACAGGCTCTAAAGCAGAAATAAGCACAAAAACATGAAAACCACTGCTGTTTCATTCAGATCTTCTGGTGTAACTGGCTCCATGACAGGAACAGACTCAAAAGAAAGCGAAAAGACAAACACAAAACAAGATAGTGATATCCGAGGTAACACCCCCGGAATCACTCGACTCCTATACAACAGGACTGACTCGATACAACAAGACAGACCCAACTGACTTAGTAAGAAAAGGCAGACTCAAAACAACGAGATAGACTCTGAGCAATATAACAAAACTAACTCAATACCCAAGCAAGAATGCACAACAAACAGCATTCACAAATGCTCAAAACAGTACATGCCATAAGCTATATCTGGAGTAAACTGAACGCCGCCCGCAGGTGGTTCATCCCCCGATCACATACTCGTACTATCCCTCAAATTCACTAATCCAGTGATGATAGACTTTGCTGAGCTTGGTGGGATGATAACCTCGTTGTCAATCAAGTTTTGTACTTCGTGGCAGAGACAAAAGTAATTGTTGGTGCTGTGACCAATTTGTTGATGGTATTCATAGTATTGGGTACCATCATGCTTAACTGGAAGGGGATTCGGGAGAGACCGAGGCTCAAGAGGTTTGAGATGGCCTTTTTCAACAAGGATTTGAAGAGCCTTGGACAAAGGCATATAGAGGGCGTGGAAGACCGTGCGACCTCAGGGTTGGTACTTCGGGGTTTGTGGATTTTTGCTGGGTGTACTAGCAAAGGGGCCGACGGGTGCTGACTTGATTTTCTGATCTCTTCCACGTGCGGGATTAGAGCTAACAGGATTGTTTCTGGTACGACATCCCTTCTCTTGGTTTTCCCTTTGATTTGAACTGCCCTCGTTCTGAGTGACGAAAGTGTCATCCATAGTTTTTGCAACAACTGCGAGCACTTGTTGTTTGTTCAGTCCTCTGGCTTTCAAAGCCTCAATAGCCCACAGGAGTTGTTCATAGGGATCAATATATGCCTCTACCTTGTTCTTTCCACTCGCCTCAGCTTGGTCGAAGGTTTGGGTTGCTACATCAGTGCGAAGCCCGGTTGTTGCCGACGCGTCGTTGCCCGAACTTAGGATGACTTTAGGTTGGCTGAGTTCAATTACAATTCGCCCTAAGAGTAGGGGCTCTTCTGGCATGAAATTTCCGACATGTGATATGGTCAATGGCGGAGCCGACATTTCGAAGGCTAGATCAGCGACAGATCGCTGAAGATCGCCGATCATTTCCATCAGCTCGAAAATAGTGGGCTCACGAGTTTGAAATGATTGAGGTTCCAAGATTGGATATGCGGTAGGTGCCCTAGATGGGCATTGCATTTCAACATTGGTCTCACCCTGCATGGTGATTCCCTGGTTTAATGCTGCTGTCATGACCACGATTTCTTCTGAACTCTGCGTCGTCACGAGTCTGCTAAACTAAACAGAGGTGATGTGACTGGTGACTAACGGATCAGATGAACCGGTGAGCCTTGGCTGGCCTTTCTCTGCCTTGCCTCAGCGAAGGAACACACTAGCTGCTCTGAACTAAATCTTTGACCTGACAAAGTCTATCAGCACAAGTCCAATGTACCCGGGGGATATCGGAGCCTTCTGAAGCTATAGGTCCACGACTACCTTGCAAAAGAGAAAACAGACAACATCTCAGCCCAATTTCACCAGAACAGATATGAGCAAAGCTGAATGACTGTGCTATCTACTGAATTCTGCTCCAAATTCTGCCTCTAAACTGACACCTTTAGGTAAAACTGATTCTCTCAAATATTGATGCCCTCAGGTCTGATACCCAGACTTGCAAACTGTTACATGCATTCATGTAGAGGCACACTCTAAAGCACATAGCAAGCAAGTAAGAGCCAAAACACCCCTATGGTGGGGTAGGGTTTCCCTGTCCTATTTTGTCAGGAGCTAGGGTTTCACTACGCACGCAGCGGTTTCAAACAACCTATAATCGGGTAAGCAACCTGTCCTAGTTTGAAATAGTCACTATGGATTCCGATATGCACTAAGTCGAATGGTCAAAGAGGGTGCCCCGGTAACAACCGGGGTTTGTGTTCCCATCATGGCAGAGCCCGTAACTGGTCAACCTTATGGCATGCAGCCTCAGGCTAACTGTTCAGGAATAGCAGGCGGCGAACACGATGACTTAGGTGCCCCAATGCAAATGCAATGCAAAGAAACACATACGTGTAGTCAAAACAAGATATCATGAGTTTGAGTCAAGTTCTCTAATTCCCCAGCAGAGTCGCCAGAAACTGTAGACGCGCCCCGAGGACTCCCGAGCTCTGCGCTGCGAGGGCGTGAAGTCTCGTTTGCTCTCTAGTTACTACAGTTCGGACTCATGTCATGATTCTGAATCTAATCTCACAATGTGCGATGTAAGATCGATAAATCACCAAAGATTCCAAATCCAGCAAATCGTTTTGGAAAACTAATTTTTATAAAGAAGTGACAAACATGGACTGCATTGCCAAATACAGAGTCGCCACCTAAATATTTTATTTTAGGAAATTTAGGAAATCCTGACTCGTGCCTAAGGCCACGTGTCCATCATCACCAAAGTTACCTCAGCTCAAGAACTTGGGTACGAGAGGGGAAGGTCATGCAATGAGCACCCCCGCTCGCCCGATCAAAGATCGGCCTGTACTAAGCATGATATTTTGTTTTTGAAAACATATGTGTTCTTATTCCGGTTATTAACCTAGAATTACTATGTAATACGCACAGCATATAAGTATAGACTAAATTACTTAATTTGGAACAAAATATTGCATGTTTGTTTGAAAATGGTTTGAAGTTTGCTACTCACAAGTAGGCTAAATTAGGGATTTCAACGAATTGTTCCAATTCAAGCAATCCAACCTTCACCCACAGGCATTCAGGCAGTTAATCAAATAAGCAGTTAGCCTCATGGCAAGCATGCTATCACGGCAACATTAACACACATGCAGTATGCTAAAGTGTAAACGCTCACAGTGTACTCCGAGCCAAAACAAAGAACTAGTTAGAAATCATGCATGATCCTAGTTCATGTTAGGATGGCTAATGCAACACATGCAAAAATGCAATTAAGATAGGCTCGGCTATCCTAAGAGTGTCATGTGAAATGCAACTTGGTACATATATTCAAATTGAAATTGAAATACAATGTAGTCAGTATGATGCGCCGAGCCCGGTGCATGCAAGATAGATGAATGGATGCATGCATGCAAAGCATAAGGAATGCTAATCGAAATATGCCCTTAAACTAACCATCGTAAGCGGTTAAGTAAAAGGGAGAAAGAAATGGGGATTGGAAGACATGCATCACACACACGCACGCTTATTACAACAATACGCCCTCTCGACGGAGGGACCGAATAAGAAGCTAACTAGCTAATCTAAGCTAATTAAACTAATTATTACAAAACAAATTGAAAAAACTAAACGCATTAACTATTAAAGTACAAAACAAAGCATAAGCTAGCTATCTAAGCATGGCAGCTAAGGAAAACAATAAAACAGGAGCCTCGAGAGGGAGAAAAATGCATGCATGCCCGGTCGCCTCGTTCGAAAATCCAATGCGATGCCCCGATTTGCCTCTGTTTGCAATTATCCTCAGAACCTTGCACCAAGCTCCAGAAAGCTAAAACTCCACCTTGGGAACCTGTGGGAGGGTGGCCAACCACTTATTGGTGTCACCAGCCACTGGACGACCACCTGTCTTTGTTGAAAACCAGAAAAAGTGGTCGGCCAGCTAGTTTTTCTGGTTGGCCGACCAGTTGTTGCTACCAGACTGCAATTTGCTGCAACAGAAAGTAAGAAAAGGCATAGCAATGTATTTGCAAAGTATGTGTGCACAACCACCCTCCCTATCATTTCATAAGCTCAAGGGAGTGTGGTTCTCGACTCTCGGGCCACCAATCGCGCATTTCAATACATGATGGCCGAGAGGCGAAGTTGCACAATTCAATATAAAAATGAATGCACAAGTAAACACATAAGGCCTAGAACTCTATCATCTATGATGTCGGCGACCGAGAATTAAGGCACGTTTCATCACTCTAAGTATGAAACGTCCCTCGTTTCTTGTGTTTGGACTAACACCTATTCCAAACAAAATGCAACACATAACATGGCATACACAATGCGACTCAAGCATGCAAACATGCAATACAATGAAACGAGCATGCAAACACGCAATGCAACATGAACAACCTAACAAAGCTAATGGCATGCACAATGCACAATGCTAAGGCATGCATATTCAATGCAAGACAACATAAGCATGCAACAATATGAACAACAACTAGCATGCACAATGCAAATGAACATAGCATACACAAATGCAATGAACAATATGGCATACTCAATGCAATGACTATCATGGCATACTCAATGCAATATGATCATGGCATATACAATGCGAATCAAGAGCATGGCATGCACGATGCAAACAATACAAAACATGCACGATGCGATGTAACATGGCATACATAATGCTCAATGGACTTAAACCAAAATGGACAGACCTCAGCCATGCCCAACTCAGTGGCCACAACACCAAAATAAAGGCACAAAACACAAAGCATGCATGCACAATGCATTGGCCAACCAAGAAGGCGTAAGAGCACAACCCTTAAGAAAGCTCAAGGAGTGATATAATGCGGAAGTGTAACAACACTAAATGTACTAAAATTAAGTAAGAAATGATACCAAACCATTCATTCAAGATAAGCATAGCATGCAAAGGTCCTAAAGCATGAAAGCTAGCAAAGAGGACTACAAAGGAGACATGCAATACATGGAAAATATGCATGAACCAACCATGGACAGAGCTGAAAGAGGTCAAGACAATGACCAAAACATGCTAAGATGGAGGCTGAAATACCCAGGTAAGATGGCATACATGCTAGGCCACAAACTAGGCAACAATACACAACACTCAAAGGCACTTAAAGAGTGAATGAAGTGGGAACATGGCAATGCTATAAGCTCTGAAATGAAGTATTAAATGATACCAAATCATCTAAATAGCTCAAAGATAGCATGCATGAGTCAACAAAACACAAAGCTAGCAAGGCCAATTGTACTACACCTATACAAAGCATGAAGGATATGGCAAAGGCAACCCAAAACAGTCCTAGATCATGCCAAAATGATACTAAAACATGCATGAAATGAAGGCAAAATGTGCTAGCATGAAGGGCATAAGGCATGGTGAATGCAAGGCAAATAAGGTGGATTATACTACACCTATTAGGACCAAGCATGGAATGACTTAACCAGCAAAAATCAGAGTTATATCATGGCAAAATAACCCCAAAAACACATTGAAATGATGGCTCGCAAGCTAAGGCATGAAGGCATACGCAATGATTCATGTTAAGGCATAAAGGGGGAAACCCTCCAACGCATTGAATGAGTGATAAATGTGAATGCATGAGCATGAAACATAGACTGAAATCATATAATAAATGATGCCAAATCATTCAAATAATCCAAGTAATGCATGCTAGTGGACTTGACACATAAAGCTAACAAGCTAGATTGAACCATGGCTATACAAAGCAAGTCATGCATGGCCAAAACAATCAAAATCAGAGCTAAAGCATGTTAAAACATGGACAGAAGCTTCTTAGAGTTAAGCCAAAAGCATACTAGAATAACATGTCAAAGCATGAGGCATGTTAGGCTAATTCATGGAAATGCACTACAAGTGCATGGAGCATGCAAAGGTTGACTAAACCAAACCCTAACAGAGGTATGACATGGCAAAACAATACCAAAAATATGCTGAAATGGAAACAAAACAAGCTAGAATGACATGCTACTTCATGAAGCATACAACACTAGTTTGTGTGATTTACACTACAAGTGTATTATGCATGCAAGGGATGACTAAACCAAGCAAAAACAGTGGTAAGACTCAGCAAAATAACCACAAATACAAGCTAAGATATGGCCAACATAAGCTTAACAAACATGCTCACACATGAGGCATTCAAGACAAGTATTGCAGATACAAGGAGAGGGAATGACCCTCTCCTTTTTGGGACCTTAAAACACCATTCCCACCACTGAAATCCCTCAGAGGGATTTCAGTGGTGAGAAGGCCTAAACAAGGTCATCCCAAAGCTTAAAAAGAAGGCACAAGAACAAGGCCAAAGAAGGCCTAAGAGGGGGTAAACAACCCCAAACACAAAAGTGAGCTTAAACAAAGATCTTAAGCACCAAAATACATAAATTTTTGCAGTAGGAAGTTAAGCTCAAAACAGCATGCAAATAGGTTCAAAAGCTTAAGCAAAAATGGAGATTTTAAGGGTTAGAAACTCACCCTTGAAGACCACCTTTAAAGCTGCAACTCCAGTAGGTTTTTCAAGCTCAAACCAACCCAAGAACACCAAAACCAGCCCTTAAGCACCTCAGCAACAAAAGGATGGTCTTTGAGTGTGTATGTTTGTGTGTTAAAGTAAGACAAAATGACACTTTAAGGCACAAAAATGAAAAAGAACAACAATATAGAGACAAAGCTATATGTATAACTCTTGAGCCAATTTTTCTAAGCCTAGAGGAGGGAGGAAGAGCTTCCCTCTTATAGAGAACAAAAGCATAAGCTTCTTGAAGAAGCTAAGGCTCAAGGCCATCCCTCCATACACGTGTATGGAGGATGGTTCAAATGCTCTCCAGCTGTGCCAGCTAGCCCAAAATATTTCCAAAAAGGTGACAAAAAGCAGCCGACCACCTAAAGTTGTCAACTAGCTACTTAAAGTGGTCGGCCGACCACTTTAAGTGGTCTCCCAAAACAAAAACTGGTCGGCCATGGTGGGAGAGAGTCCAAAGCGTGAAAACAAGCAAAAGGTGTGGTGGCCGACCACTTTTGATGGTCCAAAAATCAAGGAGACCAGTTGTCAAACTTGAAAACTGGCTGGCATGAGGAAAAGTGGTCTCCAAGGGAAAATACTAGTCTCCCACCCTTGTACCACCTTCCAAACAAGGAAAATAATGTTTGTATCAAAAACAAACCAAAACGGATGCAAGATGAAAGTTCGGGAGGCAAAGCGCACAGCCGGAAACCTCGAAAATTAGCTGTTGAGCACCAAAAGTGGTTTACGACCACAAAGGTGGTCTCCCAAACCACAGTGGTCCTCTAGGCCAAGGAAACAAGGTGTGATTCAAAAACCATGCCAAACGGAGAACGTTAAGCAGTCCCGAGACATGGTGCGCGGCCGAAGGCTCTGAAAATCGAAAACTGGTCTCCAAGCAGAAAAAGTGGTCTACAAGACCTCTTCCTCCCTTAGGCAAGGAAAACAAGACTTGGTCCGCAAACCGAGCCAAAGCACAAAGAGTTCAGAGGCCCGGAGGCAAGGCTCTTAGCCAAAACTCCGAAACCTCAAAACGAGCACAACATGCGCAATCACCGAGCGCTTAATCGATGACATCTGAGTCTTAAGGTCAATCAAAAATAGGGTGTCTACAGTCGCGCTATCGCCGACTCTGACTGGCTTGTCCTTGATGGTGATTGGAGGGGCCCAAGGGGCATCAGATTTCATAGACCCCGAGGTTGTCGCGGATTCAGACCTCGGCCTTTTTGATCGCGTTGACTCAGAGGGAGTGGCCTCGGCGGGCCTCTTCTCGGTGGCGGTGGCACTTTTTTCTGCCTCAGTTATCTTGGAGATCGGCAAGGTGTCCTCAGAGTCGATTTGAGTCACCGTTGCCTTGGGTTGGGCTTTCTTCAGCCTTTTGGGCTTTGGCTTTGGCTGAGATTGGGATGCTGAAAGTTGTGCGGTAATAATGATAGGGATGTCAGCTAGAAGGTCGTCTGCTACGGCCTTCTTATGACCCATATCGGTGGCAACTACAGTTCTACGTCGGCGTTTACGTTGCAAAGGTTGATGGCTGCTCTGCTGAATCAGATGTTGATCCTTGGTTAGGCCTTGACGATTCAGCTTGTGCAGTTGTAACTGATGGAGGAGACATACTCTTGCTTTTTCTTGGGATGTCGGGAAGTACAGATCTGTAAGTCAGGATAAAATTCAAAAGTAGAGGAGCCTTGCGTTGGTTAACAGACAAGTCTAGTAGCTTTTTGAAATCCTTGCTGGGGTAGAAGTTTTTTCGGAAGTCCATCGGGGGCTAAGGGAGAACTGCAAAGACAAAACAAATTCACGTCAGCACATGCAAGAATATCAAAATAAGAAAGACTTGAAAGCTAGAAAAAGTGACACTTGGCTCTTACCGTCTCCCTCTCTGAAAACTGTTCGGCTTAGGGGATAGAGGTGAAGGTCATTATCAGGTTAAAACTCCCAGTTGCCCGAGACGATGAAGTAATCGTCTCCAGCATCCTTGTTTGAGTCTGGGAGGTCGGCAATGAGTTTGTATTCTGTCGACCTCAGCTTAAGGTAGTAGATGTAACCCTTCTCTAACTTAAGGCCACACATGGTGTAGCAATACTGGATGTCGGCAAGGCTAACCCTACCGTTCTCTCTTTTGGCTAAGGTAATTATGCCATTGATAACTCGATAAGCGTTAATGGCAAGCTGCATTGGGTTCAGTTTGTAGTAGTGTAGAATTTCTCGGAAAAGGATGCCAAGTGGGAGCCTAAGTCCACACTCTAGAAAGGCTACCACTGGAAAAGGCATGGAATCTATTGTGGGCATGATGGAGTTGTCCTCCCCAGCTAACCTAAGATGAACGTCGGCAGGGATGACAAACTCCTACCTAAAGTATTCTAACTTAGTTGGGGTATTTACTCTCCACCTAAACACACCCATAATGTCGGCTAAATAGGGAGGGTGTTGATTTCAGAAGAAAGTGTTTTTTAGGGTTTTAAGGACCTCGACTTAAACTCAAAATAGATGCTGGTGCAAGGGTTTTTGAGGATCAGAAGGGAATTTGTTTTAATTCTTCCTAAAATCTGTAAGTTCTAAAGGCAAATCCCAAAAATCTAAGTCTATGGAAACCAAAATTGAAGGCAAGAATATGGAAAACACACAGAAAACAGAAACAAGAACATGATTCAGACTCAAGAAAATGAGCAAGAACTCAAAGAACACTGAGTACAGTTTGTACAGGTGAACAAGGCCAAGAACACTTGCAAAATAAGCAAGTGTATGAACAATGTGTACATAAAGGTCATGGATCAAAAGTAGATTGAATAAACATGCGAATGATGAAGTTTAAATCACAGACAGAGACTAAAGAACATGAACGTGTTCGTCATGGCAAGTAAGCAGAGGCAACAGAAGTATGAAAAACTAAAGAAGGGGAAAAAAGTAACTCACCGAAGAATAAGAAGCCGGAGTGAGGTACGCCGGAGTCAGATGATAACAGCGATTGGAGAATGGCAGCAAAAGTCTCGCTGAAGGAGGTGAACGGAGTGGTTGCAGAGCTTGAAACAATGAAGGGTTTGGGAGGAGAGAGAGAGTTTACATGAAGATGCAAAAGTGAGAAAATGGAGAGAGAGATGTGGTTTTTATCAAACACATGAAATGGCGGCAAAAACGCAATTACTATGCCTAGGACAACGTGCTTGTCAAACGGCGCACGCAAGAGCGATGCGACTTGATGGCGCGTGTTAGGTACGGCTCAGTAGGGGAAAGACGCGTGGCAGAAACGGTTGAAATACTGTGCGTGACAGCTCATACGCGTGTTGAACTCTTGGAGTTCTTGATTTAATGGATCAAGATCTCGGTTATGGGTAAGATCTCGGCCAAAGAACTTGAAAAAATTTGGGTTTTGGTTCTAAGGCATTGACAAAACAAACTAAGTCTTGGTCGTATTAAGCCGACGGATGATGACCTCGGTAATGAAGGGCAAAGCAAGCTTAGCTGACATGCTAAATAGAAGAAACGATATAGGTTCCATCACCTCAGGATGCCGAGATAATAGAATCTAGGGGGCAGTTGTGGGGACATAATTTTTGAGTGCCAACACGTGGCCAAGGTGACACCGAAGTGTCAGCCGAGGTGCCACGTGTCCTGGTCATGATGCCAAGGTGATCTCGGCTAGGCCGAGGTTATTTCCGAAGATACCGGAATCCGGGATAAGCGAATAAGGGACAAGAGTCCTAGAATGAGAGAGGACTTCAGTTTGGGTAAAGATAAGACTCTTAGAGACTTTATCCCAATCCTACTAGGAGTCCAAGATTAGCAGTAATCCTAAGTCCATTAAAGTTAGGCTTCTATTGAGATTAGATTTGTGTTGGCTATAAAAGAGAGGCACCCTCATGGGTCTAAGGTATGTTTTTATGATCTAAATAGTGAGTTAAGCACTTTTGCTATCTTTGAGAGATAATTGACTTGATCGTCGGAGTACTCCTGGGTAGACGAACCACCGCCGGAATCTCTTCTTTTTGTGACAGGTCTCTCGGGCTTAATCTATTCTGCCCGTGTTTCTCCAGCTGAGTTCTAGTTTGGCAGTGTGGTCAGAAATCGACTCGCACAGTGCACTTGTCAAATTCTATCCTTATAGTTTTCTGAATGATAGAGTCTATTGCATTGTCAATTGATACAGTGGCATCATCAAGCACTAGTATCTTCCTTCTCTTCAATAGCACTCATCCCAAACAAAACAATTGTCTCTGGCCCATGCTCCAATTTGATCCATCTTCCACAACTGTAAACTGTTTGTTAGTGCAAAGTCTATATATATACGGTGGTGCTACATGCACCAATTAGTGTACTAACTAGTGTACCAACAATAGTTATAACATTATTATTGACTCCACTCATTAATGACAGGAGGGGGGGTGGTGGGGGGGGGCGGGGGGATATGATAGATCTAAAACGCAGCATAATGTATTGTAATTATGGCCGGTCGCTATGTTTGACACACATGCTTGTTAACATGATGGAAAGAATGAAAGGGTTGACATGCACACGTATTTGATAGTGGATGCTATGTTACACAGAACATGGATCTTTCTGGTACATGGAACGAGAATGGAATGTATACATCACATGCTCTAAAATGTGGTACGATAGTGTTGGACTAGTATAAATTTTACTATAAAATTTTTAAGGTACTTCTAGAATAATATTTTTTTAATAATTAGATATTCAATAATATGTAGTTTTTTTTTTCTTCTCTCTCTCTCTCTATTTATTTATTTAAATTAATCATGTTGCTGGCTAGTAGCACATTTTTATGGGCGTTATAACCCATTTTTTATGTTCACTCGCCTTAAATTTTAGTTAATTATATTTGATTTTTTTACCTTTAAGAAAACCTTTAGGAAACATATTAGAAGGGAGGATTTTGAAGGAGGATTTTTGCAATTTTTTTCATTTCTACTTAGTATACTTGCTTCATGTTTTGGAAATCCAGTGTTATTGGTGAGATCTAAACTCACATTCTCAAATCATCAAGCAGGCGTTTCGAAGTTCAATTTTTTTTTTTTTTTTTTACAAAAGCAAAAAAATGATTATCAAATCAATTTAATTTTTTACGTGACTGATATATATAAAGTGCCTAACAAAATAAATAATTTGACGTTGAAATGGGACCTATGATGGGATCCACAGTCTCGAACATCGATTTCCAATCCAAATTATGAACAAGAAAGAAACTGCTTCCCAATTTAATAAGGGAGGGACTTAAATTTTTTAAGTCTTTTTATATGGACTTGATTTTAATATGCATTTATTCTAACAACCTTGTTTGATTCTAAATTTCTAAATTTAATTTTTTTAAATTGAGTTTTTATTTTCATATTTTCTAGATGCATCTAATCCAAATACACTTAAAAAGAAAAATATTTTATAAATCCAAATTATGGACAAGAAAGAAACTACCTCCCAATTTACTAACTAGGGGATTTAAATTCTGTAAATTTTTTTTATGGGCATTGCTTCCGACCCCCAGTGGCACCCCAGTGACGTGGCAGCGTGGCTAAAACCAAAAAAAAAAAAAAAAAAACTGTTTTTGCACCAATCAGGCCAATCAGGGACGACCCCCAGCTAGGGGTCTAAGTCATTTTTCATATATATATATATATAAAGCACATTTTTCTGTTAAAAAAAATCAGTCATATAAATTTGAAAGCTGGCCGATTCTGGGGACAAGCAGGCAAAATCGTCACTTTAGGTCCCATATTTGAGCTAAAAATTAGAGTCTCAATTTAGAAAAAAAATTCTTATAATATTTTTAGATCTCAATTAAATAAAAGCCTCCAAAATTTTAAAATCAAAACTCACCTAAGTGGAGGATTCCAATTACTCTAATTTCAACTTACCAAAACCTAACTAAATTTAGCACTTTATTAATGAAGGGTCCAAAGTAATTGATTTCACTTTATCAAATTTCTCTCCAACTTAATTCATCATTATGAAATTGAACTTTTTTTTAAATCATAATATTCTCTTTAGATGCCTATAGATTTTGTATTATTTCAAATTTTACTTCAATTGTTTGTTGGCTTTACTTAAAAACAGAAATCTCTAAAACTGAATTTATTGTTGTTTGTTGAATAACGGAATGCATTGTTTATTTAATCAAACTTTCAAAAAAGTATAGAAGAATTAATTGAATTACAATTACAAGCTCTTTGTTTAATTTTGTAGCTAAAAATGCAAGAACCGTAATACTTAAGTGATATAGTGATATAATTCATTCATTTTTTTTTTATATTAGTTTTAGATTTTTTTATAGTATTTTTTTCTTGTGTAAATGGTTAGATATAGAAAATAATACTAAATTTTATCATTTAAAATTTTTGTAATAATTTTTTAAATTGTTTTTTTTTTTGAGTGACATGAATAAATGGAGGGCCTCATGTTGAGTTGACCACGTGGAAAAATGAGAAGAATTCAGCCAGAAGTTAAAATAAAAAAATAAAAAAAAAGATTTTGTCATAGGCAAATGAGAGTCACTCTATTTTGTCTTATGTCTCAGTTACTTAATAAAAAGAAGGAAAAAATATCAGTTTTATTTTACTTTCAAAATTGTTATTGAATCCTATCAAGTTTCAATCTGGATAATTAAGTCATATTTGTCATAAAATGTTCCCAAAATGAGGTAATTCTATTTACACATTCTTACTTATCTTAGTATGCACCATTTACTTAGTTTACACCATACACAAATTAAAACTTTTAATTTTATCTCAATACACATCAATAATTTTCAAATAATACTAAAATACTCTCATCTTCTCTAACAAATCCTAACCCTAACCATTGTCGGCAACTATCCGCCTCCCACTGGCGTCTTTCCTTCTCAGTCTCTCTACACATGTTCTACTCTCTCTATTCACTCACTTCTCACACCTGTCCTATTTTCTCTATTTTTCTCTTCTCTGTTAAATGTATCGAAAGCAGAGGAAAAGAAACGAAAAGAAAATCCAAAAAGAAAATGAGGGAATAGAATCTCAACCTCTCCTTCTTCCTCTCTCTATTGAGACTTGTAGATCTTTGACACACACACACACACACGCACACACACACATATATATATATATTTGTTCATATATATGAAAGATTTAATAATACATGTTACCATAATAATAATGCGAAATTAAACTTAATAGGATCTTGAATTCAACACAACTCAAGAATAAAGCAAATATACCTTTATCAGCCATTGAATTAGAGAAGTTAAGAAAATACTCCTAATAGTTGAACCTTTAATTATTGGTTCACCTTCTTCTCTCTGTCTCTCTTAATTAGGATGACTATAAAACTTAGAGTGATGGAAAAATACTTATCATATAAAAGGGAGTCACCCATCCTTATATAAAGGAGAGAAGAGGACCAGATAAACTCTATCAGAAGAATTCCTGATCCATCAAGGTTTCCTTCTTATCTTAGAAGAGTAATTATATTAAAATTCTAATTACTGAGCTTTATATATAATATTGGCCTTATCTAATTGTGGAGTCCAAATAAAATAAAACATGTAAAAATATGTAGGCTATTGGGCCACACTAGAAAATAAATCGAACATTCTCTCACTTGGCCCATTAAGTCGATTATGATGCAATTATGAGTTTTTCCATAAAATATGCAACTTATAAAAAAAATTTAGCTCATTGGATTCCACACTAAAAACTTTGATACGTGATCACGAATTTTAAAAATAGTCAATAAGTTCAGATATATTAGAAACTATAATACTGTGATTACTTTAGATCACCAATGTGAGTCATAGCGGTTATATAACATTTTTGTCATATTTCCTTCTATGTACTACGCCATCGATAACCTTCACTAACCAGTCCTTTATTGGGATATATAATTATTTTCCTGAAAGACCCCTGTAATTTGTCTTGTTAAGACGTTCCCTGTTTATCAATATTCAAATTAACGTGTACACACACACTTTTAGAACAGGAAAAACAGAAACAAAATTATTATTGCGCAAATAGTATCAAATAAAAATAAGCACTCACGATTAACCATACTCATCAAGGGTTGCTTAAAAGACCCATCCTGATAACATGCTCTTTGTATGTCTTTGGTGATAATCCCTTTGTGAATGGATCAGCAATCATAAGAGAGGTGCTTAAGTTTTCAATTAACACTTGTTGTTTCTGGACTCTTTCTCTAGCAACCAAGTACTTTACTTCTATGTGTTTGGAACCACTGGAGTACTTTCCATTCTTAAAGAAGAAAACTGCTGCGGTATTGTCACAATATATCTTCAGCGGCCTAGCAATTGAGTCAACAACACCAAGTCCTGAGATGAAATTTCGCAACCATAAAGTATGATTTGTAGCCTCAAAGCATATGGAATGTCCTTCATTTGTTTTCTTTCCAAATCATTCATTGGACACTGTTTTTCACTTAATTTATCACCCTACATGACAGGTGCATCACCGGCTGAACAAAACTGCATATTGAATCTCTCCAAAACACGATCAATATATCATTTCTGAGATAGTCCTAGCAATCCTCGAGATCGACCCCTAAAGATCTCTATGCCAATAACATAGTTTGCCTCACCCATATCGACCATTTTTAAAGTTCTTGGAGAGATATTCCTTGGTTTCATGCAATAAGCCAAGGTCATTACTAGCTAACAAAATGTCATCCACATATAGCACTAAAATAATGAACTTACTCCCACTAACCTTCAGATATATGCTGTCACGACCCAAACCCGGCCCTATGGGTTTAGCACCGTAACCGGCCAGTAATCCGAGATTACCGAAGGCCTGCAGATACAGTAATACGTAAAACAGAGTACAGGGCCTGGCGGAAGCCAATACAGTAATTAAACAATGTCCAATGAGCTGTGACAGTCTGTATGCCAAAAAGATTTTTCATGCATTCATACATAAACAGTACAGAAAGCATTCCGTCTGTACAAAACAGTACGGTCTATACAAAATTTACAATCACACAGTACAGGGACCTAATCCCTTGATAACAGTACAGTTAGCAACTGACAGTCTATACAGTAATCCAAACAGTATGGAGACAGACGGGGGGAACAAACAAAACACCCCAAAGCCATAGCATGGCAACTTGAAACCTCGCAGTGAGGCACAAAGGCTGGCTTGACAAAACTGGAGTACCCTGACGCTCCTTCTAATTAATTTAACAGCTTTCACTGACGAAATCAAATACGGAGGAGGTACTACTCCACTCCCATTAAACACAAATGCAGGCAAACCAGGTGGACGAAAAACAACTTGCTTGGTCACACAGTCAATAGTGGCATGATATTTTTGTAACCAAACCGACAGAGAATTCTGTCGCAGTAACAGTAACAGTAAACCGTAGATACTAAGGATACCACAGTACAGTTTAGAAATAAAGGACATACATTCATTCAGTAAATAATATCAGTTCAGTAAACAGTTCAGTTCAGTATTCGAAAGATAATCAGTTGAATATATCTTTACACAATTGTTACTCACAGAGTTCTGGGCTACAGTATGCTAGAGCGTGTCTCCCCAGTCGCCAACCCTACACAGTTCACAGGTTGAACACACACTAAGCTACACAGTTGGGAAATCTCATAACTTAATCCCTAATGCCTCGGTGTGTTCTACATCTATATCCTCAATAAGATGCCTTAAACTAGGCCTAAGAATGCCTAGAATGGAATGAGGATGCAAAGACGTACATTTAAAAGCATTTTCAGAAAAACAGAGTCCCGCTCGAGCGCACGTTTCCCCGCTCGAGCGGTCATGCAACAAAGGTACACGCTCGAGCGTAAACTTTCCCGCTCGAGCGTACTGTAAAAGTACTGGATGGGTGAAATCTCCGCTCGATGCCCGCTCGAGCGTGAGACCTGACTCCGCTCGAGCGCCCAATCCTCCGCTCGAGCGTAAGGTAAAACAGTGCAGAGATACTGGATGCTCGAATTCTACGCTCGAGCGGCACTTCCTCCGCTCGAGCGGAAGTGCAAAATCTGGAAAACCCAGATTGCACCTCCAAGTTCAAAACCAAGTTGTTAACAACTCAAAACCGATCCCCTTGGGCTCATTTTCTGGAAAACTCTTATAAACACATAGAATATCATGTTTCAAAGCTCAATTTTAAGAAATCAAAGCCCAAGGTGAGTCAATTAAAACCATAATCAAACCCATTTTCAAGAACAACATTCAAACATGCATGGATGAGTTTTAAACCAAATTAAAGCTCTAAAGCTTGCTCAAATGAGCTCATTTCTTTTCAAAACCAGATGAAAACATGGTCTGTAACAACAATATGAGCATGCATGTACTAATGTCCATGTAATCAACCTCAAAATGCAACAATACTAACATGCATGCAAGAGATGAGCTTCAATCTGCCATTAATGAACCAAATCATGACTTAGCTCTACAAATTAACATGAACCATGCATGAATCAACTTAAAGACAAAATCAAAAGATGAAATTCATACCTAGGTTCCTCGAATGCAAGTCTAGAGGTTCAATATAGCAATCTACACTTCAATTCCAAGCAATTCAAGCCAAATCAACAAGAACAATTCTCTCTCTCTCTAACTCTCCTCTCATGGTCGGCTAAGCTCGGGAGAAATGGCTGATGGAAATGTGTTTTTGATACAAGGTGTAATGAGGCTCAAACATGTATGTTGAGTGGGCCACTAAGGGTGGCAATATGGTAAATAAACCAAACTCTTTAATTAGCTTATTTTATCTAATTTAATCATACCTAATCAGTTTTCAGATAAATATACCATAAAATCCCATTAATTATGTGGATCATAAAACATCAATCAATTTCTAATTCGGCCGCCGATATGGCCTTCAATTAGCAGTTTAAACATATAAGCATGAACAGATAATCATACGGTCAAACAGATAAAATGCAATTTAACTAACATATACTCAATCAATTCGGTTTCCAATTTCAATCAGTCAGTTCAGTACTTTAATCAGTCCAATTATCAGTCATAATCAATTCAGTTTAACGGTAATCGGTGTTTATCGGTAATCAATCAGTCAGTAGTCGGTAAACAGTATGAGGGTTGTTACATATGCATTGATCAACTGCATTTTCCTTAAATCCGAAAGAGGTAATGGTATCATTAAACCTTAAATACCATTGCCTAGAAGCTTGTTTAAGGCCATATATGGATTTCTTTAATTTGCAAGCTAAATGTTCTTTACTTTTCTTTGTAAATCCTTCTGGCTGCTCCATATAAATTTCTTCATCCAAATTCCTATTTAGAAAAGCAGTTTTCACATCCATTTGATGCAACTCTAAGTCATAATGAGCTATCAAAGCTAGGATGATTCTAAGCGAGTCTTTCTTAGATACTAGAGAAAATGTCTCTATATAGTCTATGCCTTCTTTTTGAGTAAAACCCTTGGCAACAAGTCTGGCTTTAAATCGTTCGATATTGCCTTTTGCGTCACGCTTGGTCTTGAAGACCCATTTACACCAGACCTTTTTGCAGTTATTAGGCAATTCGATAAGATCCCAAACACTATTCTGTTCCATGGATTTTAACTCTTCATTTATAGCATTGACCCATTTAGAAGAATCATCACTATTCATGGCTTGTGAAAATGAGACTGGATCTTTGTTAATCCCAATATCAAAATCAAATTCCTGTAGATACACCATGTAATCATCTGGAATGACAGGCTTTCTTTCCCTCTGAGATCTTCTCAGAATTGTCGGTTGTGGTGGTTCTACAATATTTTCAATGGTAGTATCTTCATGAAGTGGTGAAACATGAGGTGGTGAAGGATTTTCATTATGTTGTTCGTTTCCCTCAGGCTGTGGAATAGTCTGAGGAACAACAATTTTTCGATAAGGATCAAATGTTGGGACATCCACCCTAAAATTCAGCACTCGTGTTTTCTCACTCCCACTAATTTCACCATTCTCTAGGAATCTAGCATTACCAGTCTCCACTATCCTCGTACTGTGATTAGGACAATAGAATTTGTACCCTTTAGACTTGTCTGGATAACCAATGAAATATCCAGATATTGTTTTTGAGTCTAACTTTTTCTCTTGTGGGTTGAAGATTCTTGCCTCTGCTGGACAACCCCAAATATGTAAATGTCTCAAACTAGGTTTCTTACCAGTCCACAACTCAAAAGGAGTTATTGGGACCGCCTTACTAGGAACCCTATTTAAGATATGCATTGCAGTCTTTAAAGCTTCACCCTACAGTGAAATAGGTACAATTGAGTAACTTAACATACTCCTAGCCATATCTTTAAGTGTAGGATTACGCCTTTCAGCAACTCCATTTTGCTGTGGCGTACCAGGCATTGTATATTGAGCACGAATGTCTTTCTTTTCTAAGAATTTTGGCAAATGGGCCAGGATTTTGGCCTGACTTATCATATTTACCATAATACTCACCGCCCCTGCCTGATCTCACTATTTTAACCTTGCTATCTAATTGTCTCTCGACTTCAGTTATGTACACCTCAAGAATGTCAACAGCCTGGGACTTTTCATGAATTAGATACACATATCCATAACGTGAGAAGTCATCTATAAATGTGATAAAATATTTTTCACCACTAAGACATGGGATGTTGAGTGGGCCGTAAATATCTGTATGAATTATCTCAAGAAGCTTATTACTTATTGTGGCACCTTTCTTGGTGTGTTTGGTTTGCTTTCCTTTAATGCAATCCACATATCTCAAAATCAATGAAGTCTAGGTTTTCTAAAATCCCATTCTTCACCAATTTTTCAATTCTATTTCTAGAGATATGCCCTAACCATCTATGCCACAAGATTGAGGATTTTTCATTAATTAGACCACGATTTAAACCAATATTCGAATGTAGAGTTACTAATGATTGTGAAAACTCATTATTTAAGGTAATTTTATATAAACCATCACATAAATTACCATAACCAATCACTATAAAACATCAAATTGAGTTTTCCACAATTAAATAAAACGAAACTAAATTCCTAGAAATTGAAGGAACATAAAAAGCGTCTTCTAGATCCATCTGATGAACCGTCTCTAAGATCAGTCGGTAGGTTCCTACATCTACGACTTCAGCTTTGAGACGGTTCCCCATACAGACAAATCTTTTACTTTCCTTTGGTTTCCTGGTTGAGAGGTATCCCTGCATGTCATTTGCAACGTGGGCTGTGGCTCTAGAGTCAATCCACCACGTAATAAAAGGTACTTCAGCAAGATTTGATTCATAACAAACAAAAGAGAATTTCTTACCTTTCTTTTCGAACCAAGCCTTTCGTTTGTTGCAGTCTTTCTTCACATGTCCCTTCTTGCCACAAAAGTAGCACTTGACAGTGAAACCATTATGAGCCTGATTTTCTTCCCCAGGTTCATTCTTTTTCTTTGGTGGATTTTTTCTTTGATTTTACAAACTTATCCTTCTTTTTTCTTTTATAGCTCCATGAGTTATAACCAATGCAGTTTGACGTCCTTCCTCCCTCAACCTCACTTCCTCCTGAACACACATATTAGTCAGCTCATTCAAACTCCACTTATCTTTATTGGTGTTATAGTGAATTTTGAATGCGCCAAACTGTGATGAAAGTGAGTTGAGAATAAACTACACGAGGAAAGTTTCATCAACTTGCATCCCTAAAGTTTTAAGTTTTGCAGCTTTGTCGCCATATTGAGGATGTGATCCTAAACTCCTCAGTGGCCATTATATTTCATTGTTGTCAATTCAGCCATAATAGTGCCAGTAAGTGGCTTGTCGATCTTCAACAACCTTTAACCAAATTTTACTTTAAGTGTTAGGGTAACGTCACTAAAGAGTCCTTTGGTCAATAACCAAGTAAGATCCCAAGAAGGTCGGAGGAGTCAATATAGTCTTCCTTCGAAGTCCAACCACCTTAGATAGTAAGCTATCTTGTTGACAGAGGTATTAAGACAAGATCTCATAAGTAACGCGGAAAAAGGTATAAACAATACATATTAAAGCTTTAAGAATTATGATGAACTACTGATATCACATAAGTCTTTCCTTTGGGCAAAACTTAGGTATATCTATTGTCCACTCATCAAGAATCACTTCTGTAGATCTAAAGTAATTTATGCAATTTTTCAGCTAATCATGTTACCTTTGGGTATTCAATTCTAATCTGAAAAATTACATAAGTTACATTATCCTACCCAGTTCATAATTATTTGAAAGTGACTCTCCTTTGGGCTAGTCTCAATCTCCTAATTATAACTGCAATTGAGAATATTATCGACCTTAATGTTACCCTTTTAACAATTCTTTTATGTAGTTCTATATTCATAAGTTTTACAAATCTAGGTCACTTTGGCAGCTACTAAATTAGTAAACCTTATGAATACGGAACTAACCAACAATATTCTCTATTCATTAATTTGAGTTATTTAATTATCATTAATTCAATCACTATTTTAATGAAATCACTATTTATGATTTCTAGAATTTCTTTTATGTGATTGCAATTACCAATATGATAATAATAATAACTCTAGATAAACATGAATATATATATATAAATCAAAATATGGAATATGATAATCATGAATATCTCATATAATGGTTAATAAGAATTACACCTAATATGAATTAACCACTTCAATATTTAATATTTAATGTCATAACATTATATCATGATATCAATTTTAAATCATGAAAATATATAAATATTAACAATAATAGACAATAAATGTGCATAATTAGACAAGGCAAAAACATAATCCTCTAATGTGATACAATCAAATAAATATATTTATTTAATAGACCGAACGATTCAGCAAAATTCTAAAATTGCTTTTAATCTATGCACTTTATCATAACGGCAAGCAATACACTCAATTCAATATCATATTATGATGATTATAAAAATTATTATTTCTAAAATTAATAATAATCCGAAGCATGCATATATACATATAATTGAGACGTAAAAAACGAAGCATGCATAACCACGACGCAAGGCTTTATAAAATTAGGCCATGTTTTATTCATATTATAAACTAACCCATTTTTAATTTAATCGACCCAATTTTAAATCTTTTAAGTTTTAGCCACGTAAAATTATAATAACCGCTTTAAAAATTAATATGATTATTTTAGCCAAAACTTTACATCCCAAATATGATTTAAAAATTAATGTCGATAATAATAAAAAAAAAAACAAATGTACCGTTTTATGAATAATTATAATAATAATATTCATAAATATATTATTATTCCAAGGTGTATTGACTCAAAAAACTGTGGCTCTGATACCACATGAAAAATTTAATAATACATGTAACCATAATAATAATGCAGAATTAAACTTAACAGGATCTTGAATTCAATACAACTCAAGAATAAAACGAACATACTTTTATCAGCCATTGAATTAAAGAAGTTAAGAAAATACCCTTAATAGTTGAACCTTTAATTCTTGGCTCACCTTCTTCTCTCTGTCTCTCTTAATTAGGATGTCTATAAAACTTAGAGTGATGGAAAAACACTTA
Source organism: Camellia sinensis (assembly GCF_004153795.1). Taxonomy (NCBI): domain Eukaryota; kingdom Viridiplantae; phylum Streptophyta; class Magnoliopsida; order Ericales; family Theaceae; genus Camellia; species Camellia sinensis. The sequence continues at coordinate 515,124 of NW_021027863.1, read as the reverse complement.
TCATATAAAGGGGAGTCACACATCCTTATATAGAGGAGAGAAGAGGGTCAGATAAACTCTATCAGAAGAATTCCTAATCCATCAAGGTTTCCTTCTTATCTTAAAAGAGTGATTATATTAAAATTTTAATTACTGAGCTTTATATGTAATATTGGCTTTATCTAATTGTGGAGTCCAAATAAAATAAAACATGTAAAAATATGTAGGTTATTGGGCCACACTAGAAAATAAATCCAATAGTATATGCAATTGTAATTGATTTAATGGCTTCAATAGCAGTTACAGTAGAGCAACCGACTACAATAGAGATGTCTCCATGGCTCAAAACCCTATCTCTGGCTCTCGAGTACCATCGAACCCTAGTAGAGTTCCAAGATCCAATTACTTACATTTTCAAGATCGAAAAAGAGGCCTCCCAGTATGGAGTCTGCAACATTGTTCCTCCCGACTCGGCTCTACCAAAGAAGATCGTAATTGCGAATCTCAATCGGTCTTTGGTTGCGAGGTCCACCATTTTGAGCCCTAATTCGGCTCCCATATTCACCACTAGACAACAGCAGCAAATCGAGTTCTGCCCTTGGAAGCATTGGCCGATTCAAACACTGGTGTGGCAGAGCAACAAGAACTATACTCTGCCCCAGTTCGAGGCCAAAGCAAAGGCTTTCGAGAAGGGTTACTTGAAGAAGACCCCGAAAAAGGTTAGGGTTGATGTCGAAACCCTTTACTGGAAAGCTAGAGGGAGTGGAACATGGTCGGAAATAGCAAATGTTAGAGTTGAGTTGGGAGGGAGGAAGGGAGGAAGAGAGGGAGGGGTGTGTTAGTAATTTAATTGAAGGACAGAAATGTAATAAAAAAAATTTAGAGAAAAGATGTGCACTTAATTAATCAAGTGTGTGGAAATAGAATTTCTCTCCAAAATGTCTATTCTTCCATAATGGTGTATCTTATTCCAATTTTACCTTTCTCATTTAATATGAACACAACAATTTTATAAATAATTTTAACTTAATTAAAAATTAAAAATCTAATTATAAAATTTTAAAAAAAATCATAAATAACAATTGTATCGAAGCAATTATAATATAAAATACATCATTTTTTGTTATCTCAAATTATGATTTTTTTTTTTTTTTTGATATAAACAATCTAAAAGGGGTAATTCTATTAAAATTCTATTGAGTTATGAAAAATAGTACTATGACAAATTTATATATTTTTCAATGCATGAAATAGTTGATGAATCGTATACTTATGATTTTTTTTTAAAAAAATTCATTTAATTTCAATAATTAAAAATATTTTATTATAAATTTTATGTAAAATAAATTATTTGTGACATTTTTTGTTCATATTTTAATGAGAAAATAAAATTAAAATAAAATACAATTATGAATAATTGAATTTTTTTAACAATTTATAAATTAAAAAAGAAAATAGGACTTATTTATTAATATTGAAATTTGATATAACTCAATAGTAATTTTCAAAACAAAATAAAATTTATTAGTAATTTTTTTATTGTGATTTATGGTTTTTTTTTAAATACAATATCATAATTTTTACAATTAAAAATATAATTTTTCTTGGATTAAAATATTTCTGAAATTATTGTTCATACTAAATGAGGGGCAAAAATGAAATAAGATATCTCATTATGGAATAATAAACCTTTTGAGAATATTTTATAACAAATAAGACTTAGTTGTCTATATTAAATTTAATAGGACTCAATAGTAATTTTAACAACAAAATAGGACTTATTGGTATTTTTTCTTAAAAAGAAAGTATTATTTTACTTATAAAATTTTCTATTATGTTATTGATTGGAAACACTATGTGGATAATGTTGCATAGCCTTCGTTTGGGATGTGAGTTGACTTTTTAGCTATTTTAACTTAGGGCTAAAAAATTTCATTTGGGATAAATTTTTTAATTTTTTTAACTTTTGTAAAAAAAAAATGAAATGGCTATAGTTTAGATGTGACATTTTATTTTATTAAATTAAAAAATTTATTTTATCTTTTTGTGACTAAAATAACCCAACTCAAACCAAACCTTCATGCCAAACATAACGTTCGAGACTATTAAATCATATATGGCCATAATTTACAAGGATACTATTATTACATCATTTTCATATAACTTTGTATAAAAAATTTGATAGTCTAGTATTTTTTATTGGTGGAGGCTTCCTACGGGAGGGTCCAGTTGAGTGTTTTGTGGGTTCAACAATGATTCATCCCACTAAAAACATCACCACTAATAGCACTAATGCATTAAAAAAGTAAAAAAAAAAAAAAATACAACTCCAAGACCAAAACATCACATCATTAATGGCAAAACCCACTGCCACCTAATTAGTGGGAGCACTAATTAGTGCTCCCAAGTATTTTTCTTTGTGGGTTCACGTTATCTCGGTAATCCAAATCAGTTTTACTTTTTAGTGTCTTTCATGAAATTCACGCAAAAAAAAATTAACATGTTTAGTTATTAGTAATCATATGCTCAAATCATATTTATTTTTAAAAAATAAATAATTTATTTTTAAAATTATAATTATTATTTTTTTTAAGACAAAATAATCCAAATTTGTGACTATATATTCGATCAATTTACCTTCTTCTTTTTTACATGAATTATTTACTTGTAGAATACAAAACTCTCCAATTCAATTAATTACTGGACTAAAGGAACCCTCCATATTGTAATTGAGCTGGACAATTTTTTTTTAATAATCAAAAACTGTATTTTAAGTAAGGATTTTTTGACTTACTCTAAATAAATAAATTTGATAATCAAATGACATCTCCTAATCACATGATCAAAATAAACGGACAAAGCTTATAAGAGTTAAAATTGAGTTGAGCATTTGGGTTGAACTTGAGGTCACTGTTGTGCGCAATGCACATTTATGATTGTTGGTCTTACTTTGATAATTTAAATTATTTATTTTTTTAAAAAAAAATGAAATCAAATTGATCAGATATTGATAGTCTCTTCATCAAATCATATTTACATCTAAAAAATGAATATTTATGTATCAAACTAAATCCAAATATTATTTGATAAAAGAACTATCGATATCCAATTAACATAAAATTTTTGCATATATGTTCTACTTTGATATTCCTTGAAAATTAAATAATTTAAATTATCAAAATAAAACCTAAAATAAATCTTACAAACTGCACATATGCTACATCCTCTACATAGCACCACAATTTTGATCCCTAATAAGGTGGAAGAGAGAGAATAAAAAGAGAAGGAAGGAAGAGTGTGAGTCCGGCCCGCCTGTTGCTTGGGGTGGGCCCCACCCGGTTAGGCCTGGGCCATCATTTTAAAACCCGGCCCATTTAAAGCCCAACCTGAGACCCAATTTTGTTTTTACTAAAAAAGAATAAAATTTTAATAGAAAAAATAAAAAAAAAATATTAAAAAATCTTCAAGTCCGACCCAAGTCTGAGCCTAGGCCCAAGTCTAAGCTCGTCGGCCCGGCCTGTTCAAAGCCCAAATACCCCTAAACTTGAGCTTATGTGTAATTTTCTGACCCATAAATCAGTCCGATCTAGGCCAAATCTACACCCTTACCTCAGGTAGGACATACCAACCTTGGATGCGGATTAGGATTAGGTCCCCTCATGGAAGGTTCTAGAAACTGTGAGTGTTTTTTAATGGTCCGGAGTGGAAGTAGGTGCTGTATCTTTGGGAACAAGTATATATAGACTCGTTGTACTTGAGAGAGTGTGAAAGACGAAGCTTACCCTCAACTACCTCGTAACACAGAGAGTACCGCGTAGATTAATCACAAAGAAAGATAAAGAAAGATTCTTATATACATTTATTATGATTTATTATATTATATTATGTCATGCATATTATCCAATTTTTTTATAGGTATATTTGATTACTATGCGAGGACTTGTGAACCACGTTGTCAATGACGTGTGTTGTCCTATGAAATTCATTCTCGCTTGCTGATTTAGACTATTTTGCTGATTTAGACTATTTAATTTAGACTCTCTTTATTATTTAACTTGCTTTCATATTTAATTACGATCAATTTTATTATTATTTAAAAATACATATTTTTTAAGGAGGTGATTTTTTCGAGGGATATTCTAATGTACAAGTGTATCATATGCACTTTAATTATATCATTTTATTTTTTAATTATAATTATTTTTTTATAATTATGACATTATTTTAGTTATGACTTATGGATTCTTTAATTATGCATCATGTTGTGTTTAGTTATAATTTTTTTTAAAAAAAGTTTGACTCAAACAATTAAAATTATGTCTTTTTTGTTTTTAGTTATAAGATACAACGATGTGCACCATAGTGTTTTTTTTTTTTTTTTTTAATGTAACTGTTTGTAGTAGTTATTGTGACTTTGGTTTACCTTATGAGGTTGAAATAATTTAAATAAGGGATTTTTAGTTTAAAATTCTTGATATTAAGATTTTATAAGATAAAAGATATGTAACATTTTTATAATAGTTGGAGTCTCTCAATATTTTCATAGAAATTTTTAGCTCTTCATAAAAAAATTTTAGAGCAATTTCTTTGTGACGAGTTAAAATTTATCTAATAATATTATTGAGAAACCTTATCTAATAAGAGAAAATATATTGGATCTCTCTTACTATCCAAAGTTAGAGAGAGATACTTCACTAATTTTCTTTTAAATAAATTGGGAAAAAAAATTGATCATGAATTACACTCACTAGAATGTACACTGTTTTAGGGATTTTTTTTTTTTTCCTAAAAATGAAAGTTTTATTGCAAAAAATATTATAAGAGTCGTACCAAAAAAATTTTAAAAAATGTCACTAATCAATGCATTTTAAGGACAAAATAATTTGGTAAAAAAAAAGTTAATTTTTGAGACAAAAAATTTAATAATTGAAATATTCAACTTTGTTACTAAAATTACAATAAAGACACTTTTAGCAACTAAAATAATTTTATTTTCAAATTTTAATCTCTAAAATTTTAATTTATTATAGTGGCTAATTATCACAAAGTTTGTGGAGAAATGGTTTGGAAATACTTTTTAGATCTTGGGAGACGCTAATGATCCTCAGCTAGTCACCTAAAAAGACACAAACACTCCGGTTGGGGGTGCTGGAATTAGCACTCCGACGAACAAGTCAGTTCTTGTACTCAAAATAGCTTGTCTTCTAAGTTAAGCAAAAAGTGATTGTTACATACCTTTCTAAATTTGTGGTTTCTTGTATTTATACTTGCTTTTAGGGCCTCGGGGCCTGAGTCTACTTTTATCCCATTTCCCATTTACTTATTCGGAACTACTGATCTCCAACTATTCGGCCTTCCTAACGTATTCGGCATCCTAGTCACGCAATATGAAGCCGAATAATATCTGATTTCTAGGATACGCACCTGCCGACTCTTCTATTTATTCGGCTCCCACAATTGCCCCCAAGCACTTTACCAACAACAGTTGGCTACAGTGCTTGGTTCCGAATTTCGAAAATTCAGAGCCAAAATTCGACGGTTGGCCTCATCCTCATGCGGATATCTAAGCGCACCCCTTTTAGTCGTCGTATTGACTTCCCGCTCCCTCGTACGTATCTATTTATTGTGATTTAAAATTTTGACGTCCTTTCGAGTATGTATTTTATGACGCTCGTCGCTGGATTGCCTTTTGAATCGTCCCTACAACTCTCTTCTCCGATAGCCTCTTCGTCCTTTGTAAGTTCTCTCCTTCCTTGCTTCAAAGATTCTTTCTGGTTGATTCCTTCCTTGGCATATTCTTATAAACTGTAGGGTATGACGAAACATTTAAAAGACCTTCTCTCGTCAGATCGAATTGCTGACTTTAAACACCATTTCTCCATTCCTGATGATGTCCGTCTGTCGTTTGTGATAGACGGCACTCTTGATATGGAGAGGGAGGACAAAACCACGATTGTCTTTCCTCTTTTGTCAATCGCAGAGGGTGGAGTCTGTTTTCCCCTTCACCCGTTTCTTAGAGCTGTGCTTCGCCATTGGGGTTTAATCCCTTCCCAATTCAATGTGAATTTCTTTAGAATTATAATGGGGGTTATAGCGCTCAACCTTCGCCTTAGAATTAACCTTGGCATTCCAGCCATCCGGCATTGTTATGCCTTGCTAAGTCTTCTGGTCGGCACGGGCGTTTCTTCCTTAGGGCCAAGGATATCGACCATCAGCTAATTACTATGCTTTCCAGTTCTGGGAAGCGAGTTGATGATGTTATGGTCGTTGTCCAGGGTAACTGGGAATTTGGCGAAGGGGAGGATCACGTCAACCCTATTCCTAGACGGAGGGACGAACCAAGTGGCCGATTGCCTTCTCGCTTATATTATTTGTTCATTTTTGTTGTAAAGCCTCTTCTTTGAAATGTTACGACTTGGCTTGTGCAGGGAACGATTTGAAGAAAGTCCTGTCTTCGACTGACGACGCCGTTCTTTCGGATATCAAAGTCGCACTCAAGTATTTCGGCCGTCAAAGTCTTCAGAAACAAGGGAGGGCGGCCCACGTTCTGCGTCGTTATGAGCCGACATATACGGCCTTCTCGGCGGCGGAAAATATCCTGGTTCTAGAGGGTGAAGATTCTCTTATCGCTCTTATTTTGTCCGACTTCAAAAACTTGAGGCAGGTTGGTTTTGAAGGGTCTGATTCAGAGCGGGATGTAGCTAATGTTGCCGAATCAGATCAGTATGAAACCGAGTCTGACGAGGTATTGAATTCGGTCGATCCTCTATCCACGTCGGGCCGAGGGGATCTTTCACTTGACGGCGTTTTTCACGGCTTAGAAGATCTTCCCGCCGCAGGCCCCGAAGACATGGCCGGGTTAAGCCTGACAAAACTTGCTAGGGAGGCGAATGCAGAAAGGTTGGCCACGCGGCGAAAAGCGGAGGCCCTTCTGTCTGAAGTACCACCCGCCACCGAATCGCAACTCTCCCTACCTGTTAGCGAATCAGAGTCCCTGCGCGTTATTGAGGTGGAGACAGCAAAAAATCAAAATGCCGAATCTACTTTGATCGTGCAGGCCGGCCAAGAAGTTGAGGAAGAGGCGGAGAAACGCCCTGCCGAGTTTGAGGCCGGCTCAGAAGAACAAGGTGGCAAACGTCCTCGATTAGAGGTAGCGAATGTGATCGTTCCTTTTGTCATTCAGCCGATGATAAATAACACCCCGGTTTCTTCTGATGCTTCAGGGCTTAAAGATCCAGAAGTCGCATTCAGCTTGGCTACGTCTGTGTCGTTGCCGTCTGACAGGGAGGCTTTCCGGGTGGAACCAAATCTGAATGCGACATCACTAGCCGCCTAATCGGCATTTTTGGTACATATTCGAACTTTGCTTCACTTAATCCAAATACTGTTGGAGTTATGGTTTTAAATTCTTGTTTTGCAGACCGTCGGAAGGATAGCCGATATGGGCCGTCGATGTCGCCATTGTGACGCCGTCAAACAAATTGGTCGTTTACGAAAGAAAGTTGAGGGCCAGAGGAGAAGGGCCGAGGTCGAAGTTTTGAGGGCGAACAAGGAAGCCTCAAGGGCTAAGGCCGAGGTGGAGAGGGCTCGTAGCGCGGATCAATTGAGATCGGATGCCGAGAAGGAGGCGGATGCGAGCAAAGATGCACTCAAATTGGCCCAGAAGGCGATCTCCAAACTGGAGGCTGAGTTGGCTGAAGTGAAGGCGGCGAAGGAAACAGCCGACTCGGAGGCTTCCAAAGTATTCGAGGCCGGGAAAAATGCTGGACTCGCCGAGTATTTGGACCAAGTGCCCAAGTTTGAAAATCGGGGATTCAAACATGGCTAGCACAAAGCGCATGCTGCTGCTAAAGTTTCATTGATTATGCCAATACCATATGAGCAAGTGGATGTTGAGCCATTGGAGTCTGATTCCAATGACTGATCTGGGCGACTGACATAGTTTTTAGGATGTCGAATGTATTTTTACAGTTTTTAATTTGGTATTTTTCATGTGTTGCTACAGTCATAGTTTTTTGCTAAGCATTTTCATGCGGGCTTGTAGCTTTTTGTTTAGTAATTTGCATATATAAAATTTCATGAGTTGTGCTCAACTTGATAAGAAAAATGTTGTTGATGAATGATATTGCTTTCGGTTATGGTTAGATTGGCTGCTTAGCTTAGGTATTTGACTGGCTGGATTAGTAAATCTGTCATTGCCTTAGCCAGGGCACGAGCTTGCGAAGCCGAATGGGCCTAACTCGTGGGCTGGCTGAGGCACAGATTGATTAGCGCTTGCGCTTGAAAACATGGCCTAATCGATTCATGAGCCGGCTGGGGCAGTTGAGCCGAATAGATTGATGAATCTGCCCTTACCCCAGGCGGTGCATGATCATTCGGACGCCGGATAAGACGACCTTAAGAACTTTGAAGAATCGATTCGTGGGCCGTCTGAGGCATAGATTGATCGGCGCTTGCGCTTGAAAACATGGCCGAATCGATTCATGAGCTGGCTGGGGCAGTTGAGCTGAATAGATTGATGAATCTACCCTTGTCCCAGGCGATGCATGATCATTCGGACGTCGGATAAGACGAACTTAAGAATTTTGAAGAATCGATTCGTGAGCCGTCTGGGGCACTTGAGCCGAATATATTGATGAATCTTAAGAATTTTGAATAATCGATTCATGAGCCGGCTAGGGCAGTTGAGCCGAATAGATTGATAAATCTGTCCTTGCCCCAGGCGGTGCATGATCATTCGGGCGCCGGATGAGACGACCTTAAGAACTTTGAAGAATCGATTCGTGAGCCGTCTGAGGCACAAATTGATCGGCGCTTGCGCTTGAAAACACGGCCGACCAGATTAGTAAATCTGCCCTTGCCTTAGCCAGGGCACGAGCTTGGGAAGCCAAATGGGCCTAACTCACGGGCTGGCTGAGGCACAGATCGATCGGTGCTTGCGCTTGAAAACATGGCCGACCAGATTAGTAAATCTGCCCTTGCCTTGGCCAGGGCGCGAGCTTGCGAAACCGAATGGGCCGAACTCGTGGGCTGACTGAGGCACAAATCGATCGGCGCTTGCGCTTGAAAACATGGCCGACCAGATTAGTAAATCTGCCCTTGCCTTGGCCAGGGCGCGAGCTTGCGAAGCCGAATAGGCCTAACTTGTGGGCTGGACAATTGTCATCCGTGTTTTGACGTTTGGGATTACTGACGTTGCCTCGGGAGAGCTGCATACATTGAAGGATAAATGGGGCGGGTGCACGCCAGGGGCCCTACTTATTTCCATTCAGGCAACTTGAGAGGGACGAAGATTGGCTGAATTAGACGCCGCAATAAGTCGCAGTAGCGAGCCTATGCGTATAGGAAGAAGAACGTCCAAGGATTGGGAAACACAGCAGCCACTTAGTCGTCGAAGCAGATCGCCCCGAAAGGACAGGCAGCAACGGGAAAATTCTCTACGCCCGCGACCGAGAATCAAGCCCGATGCGACGCCACGACCGTTGAGTTTTGCTATTTTTGCGAGAAATAGACCAATGACGGAGGCGGATTCTATTATTACAGACCCAGGTGTGGCAGTCGAGTTCGCTCAACAGATCTTCCCGTCAGAAGTCCAACAATCGATGGTCGGACGTCAAGATTTCGAAGTATTTCGAGACAGCATACATGGGGCCGTGAAAGGACTATATACTGCTTATGAAGTCGGCATGCGTCTGCGAGAAGCGCGACGTGAGAGTGAGAAAAAGGACGAAAGGAATCGCGGTCCGGAGATTCGCGCGGAAAAGGCTGAACGTGAGCTTCGGGAGCTGAAGAATGTTCAAACGAGCGCATCGGTGGCGGCCGGTCAATCTAAATTGGTCGTTGAGGAGAGAGTGACCCAATGGACCTCGGGTTATGAAAAGGGGTTTCAGGACAGCCTGAAGGTCGGGATAGAGAAGACCAAACGAGACCTTGCCGAGGAGGTCTGCCGATGTGATCATAGATTCAAGCACGGCTGGATCAAGGCCCTTCAAACCGAGAAAGCTCTCGAAGCCGTGGGCATTGATTCAGCTTCGCCCCTGTATCATCGTCACTACTTACCCTATTCCGATTTCGAAATTGAGAGGAGCAACGATGAGGGTGCTGAATAAATAGACTTTGGAACGCGAGAACAGACTTCGCGCCGAACAAATAGAATTTCTTTTGTTTTCAACGTTCGTATTTGGTCTTGAAATGTTATGTGCTTAATTAAACGTATTATTTCAACTTACTAGCAAGTTTTGTGTTGCATGGTGCAAATGTTTAAACATGCATTGACCGGCTCAAATTAAGAACAATTCTCAGTGAATATTTATTCGGCCAGTGAAGTGGTCCGAATGCATCTCTCACAAAGGCTCCGAATCCGGAGACTATTTTGGCCAATCGTGATATCCACGAAGGGCGCTCCGAATTCGGAGTCTTAATCGGCCTTAGAAGGCTTAATCAACCTTAAGAGGCTTAATCGGCCCTAAGATGTCATGCGCCAAAAGGCGCTCTGTAACGCCCTCAAAACAATAGATAAAACCCATCTCATTAGATATGCATTGATATAAAATAAACTAACCATTTCTATTTCTCAGAGTAATTCTTACAACTGTATTACATGTTAATAACAAAAGCAAATGCCCTAAGGGCTTACAGCTTTCCAAGTTAACACTTGGTTACAAAAAGAAGAGTACTAACTCAATACATATTTAGCCCTTGGCTTGAATTTACATGTAATACATCAAAATAAACAAAAAAAGGTCTTCAACTCTCATCATCATCCAAGCTATGTCCTTGGAGGTGGCATACTACCTGTACCTGAAAATAATGTTCCATAAAGGGTGAGCCAACGCCCAGTAGAGATATGCTAAACACAGTATGAGCAATAACTAAGACATTAGTAATTGATAAATGTTCAGTTTCCATAAACCAATTCATAACTCAATCTCATTTCATTTCAGTTTCCATTTCTTATCAATTTCACAATTCACATCAACGGCTCAGAACCTGGCCAATCCTTTATATGAGACGATGACTCATATTAAACATTTCCCATTTTTCAATAGATAAACATATTAGTTGTATCAACATCTCAACAGATAAGCATACAAGTTGTATCCACATTTCAACAAATATGCATATTAGCTATATCAACACTTCCAATGACAAGCATATGAGCTGTATCAATACTTCCAGAGATAAGCATATGAGTTGTATCAACACATTATCTAACAAGCATATGAGCTGTATCAGTGGAGTCCATCCCCTATCTCCTCCCAAACAACATCCAGTTTAAAGGTCCATCCCCTATCTTCCCCTAAACCGTGGAGTACATCCCCTATCTCCTCCCACACGCACAATGCATATATACACAAAGGTCATATACACAATCAGTCAATACATAACGTTAATGTATTCTGTCAACCGTCATACTCTATGACATATTCAATTAATTAGTTTTAGTTTGCCAAATCATCATGCATTGTTTACAACAATCAAAACTACCCTCCACCGGTAGGCCAAGCAATTATTTCTAAACAGATAATAAAAGCTCCAACAGATAAAATATCAATGTTTTCAAAGCGAGCGATTTATAAATCCAATTCCATCATTTCACAACATAATGAGCCAATTTCATTATTTCCAACTCAATTCCATAAGTTCACAATTTTCCCAAATTAATTATACCAATTAATTTTAAACAAGAAATTAGGACTTTTACCCCCAACTCTCGATATCAACCCGAAGGTTCCAATATCACCAACCAACAACTATATCATCATTTTGAAACCCAAAATACACATTATGAGTCCAAAATCACAAAACCCTCTTTAACACATTTTGAAACCCTAAGTCCCAAAATCAACCAACTCAACATTTTATCGAAACAACTAAACATCTAAGTCAAAGACCATAAGAGTGAGTAGGAACCCCTACCTCAAAAAATGGCACCCAACGAAGAAGATGGTGAAAATGAAATTGCTCCAAACCGCGGGTTTCTCGGATCAAAAGATAGCCTTTGACGATCAACCCAACTTTTGTGAAGACCAAAGGTGAGGAAAACACTCTAGCTAGATCAATATCTAGAGAGAAGGCAAGGTTTTAGAGAGAGAGGCTCTCAAATGGCTTTTTCAGAAAAGTAAGAGAGAGAAAGGATGAGAAAAAGTGATTTAAAACTGCCTCACAGCCAACTGATATACGACATTCCTTCCTGCTCGAGCGGAAAACACAGCGCTCGAGCGTTAAGAACAAAAACTAGGTCCGCTCGAGCGCAAAAAGACCCGCTCGAGCGCCAACACACAAGAATAAAGCACATCCGCTCGAGCGCGAAAACCAGTCTGCTCGAGCATAAATTTCTCCCTCCCAGAACTTACACCCAAAGGTACTACCCGCTCGAGCGCCCAAGTACCCGCTCGAGCGCCACCGCTCGAGCGTAAAGAAACCCGCTCGAGCGTGAAAAACACACCTGCAGAAGTTTTGCAGGGACACGAAAAACTGGGAGTATGCAATCTCCGCTCGAGCGCACGAAGACCCACTCGAGCGGACCTCCTAAAATCTGAGTAACAAAGAGTTGAAACCAAAGCCTAACCAACCTGTAACAACTCTGCCCAATACATCCTAAAACTCAACCAAGTGGAATTAAAGGATGACAACAAGGTGTACCACTACCAACATCATGGAACCAAGTCCGGAATACAACAGAACAGTAAAAGGGCAACCGGGATCGCTATACACTCTGGATCCGGAGTCTTAATCGGCCTTAAGGTGTCATGCACCAAAAGAGGGCTCCGAATCCGGAGACTTTATTTTGGCCAATCGTGATATCCACGAACGGCGCTCCGAATCCGAAGACTTTATCGGCCCTATGGTGTCATGCACTAAAAGGGGCTCCGAATCCGAAGACTTTAATTTAGCCAATCGTGATGTCCACGAATGGCGCTTCGAATCCGGAGACTTAATCGACCCTATGGTGTCATGCACCAAAAGGGGCTCCGAATCCAGAGACTTTAATTTGGCCAATCGTGATATCCACGAACGGCGCTCCAAATCCGGAGACTTAATCGGCCCTAAGGTGTCATACACCAAAGGGGGCTCCGAATCCAGAGACTTTATTTTGGCCAATCGCGATATCCACGAACGGCGCTCTGAATCCGGAGACTTAATCGGCCTTATGGTGTCATGCACCAAAAGGGGCTCCGAATCCAGAGACTTTAATTTGGCCAATCATGATATCTACGAACGGCACTCCGAATCCGAAGACTTAATCGGCCCTAAGGTGTCATACACCAAAGGGGGCTCCGAATCCGGAGACTTTATTTTGGCCAATCATGATATCCACGAACGGCGCTCCGAATCCGGAGACTTAATCGGCCCTAAGGTGTCATGCACCAAAGGGGGCTCCAAATCTAGAGACTTTATTTTGGCAAATCGTGATATCCATGAAGGGCGCTCCGAATCTGGAGACTTAATCTGCCCTAAGGTGTCATGCACCAAAAGGGGCTTCGAATCCAGAGACTTTATTTTGGCCAATCGTGATATCCACGAAGGGCGCTCCTAATCTGGAGACTTTATTTTGGCCTTAGAGGGCTCAATCGGCCCTTAAAGGCTTGGGAGCGAGCTTGAGAAAACGAGAAGCTTTGTATTGCAACGGTGGAATATGTACAAGTATCAAGCCCACAAGTCAGGTCAATGATAGAATTTATGTAAATGTGTTGAATTCCAAGGCCGTGGCAGGCGTCTTCCTGACATGTCTGAGAGCCGGTATGCCCCTATTCCTGCGATGGATTCTATTTGATAGGGGTTGTCCCAGTTTGGACCCAATTTTCCATCGGCTGGTCTCCGGTCGGCTGGAAGTACCTTCTTTAGGACCAACTCTCCTGGCGTGTATCGACGCAACTGAACTCGCTGATTATACGACTTGGCAAGCTACTGCTGATACCGTGCCATGGATGCCAGGGCGCGGTCTCTTCGTTCTTCGATTAGAATCAGATCCAGGGCAAGCATCATGTCGTTTCGGCCCGTATCAAAAACTTGCGATTTTAGAGTTGGGAGGCCGATTTCCAGGGGTAAGATTGCCTGGGTTCCAAAGCATAGAGCAATCGGCGTTTCTCTAGTGGATCTCCTCGGCGTAGTACGATGAGCCCACAATACACTCGACAATTCTTCGACCCATTTGCCTTTAGCTTTTTCCAGCCTCTTTTTGATGCTGTCCAAGATGGATTTGTTAGAGGCTTCAGCTTGACCATTGCTTTGGGGGTAGGCTATATTTGCTGTACAACTCTCGATATACGCCACAATCGAACTGTGTGCCATTGTCTGAGATGAGAGCTCTCGGAATGTCGAACCGTGTTATGATGTTTCTCCATACAAAGCATTTAATGTCAGCATCTCGTATATGTGTTAAAGCCTCCGCTTCGACCCATTTTGTGAAGTAATCTGTCGCGACGATTAAGAATCGCTTGTTCCCTAGGGCCCTCGGCAATGGTCCTACGATATCAAGTCCCCACTAAGCAAACGGCCAGGGGCTAGTGATAGAGTTCAACCCTTCGGCCCTAAGGTGTCATGCACCAAAAGGGGCTTTGAATCTAGAGACTTTATTTTGGCCAATCGTGATATCCACGAAGAGCGCTCCGAATCCGGAGACTTTATTTTGGCCTTAGAAGGTTCAATCGGCCCTTAAAGGTTTGGGAGCGAGCTTGAGAAAACGAGAAGCTTTGTATTACAATGGTGGAATATGTACAAGTATCAAGCCCACAAGTCAGGTCAATGATAGAATTTACGTAAATGTGTTGAATTCCAAGGCCGTGGCAGGCGTCTTCCTGACATGTCTGAGAGCCGATATGGCCCTATTCCTGCGATGGATTCTATTTGATAGGGGTCGTCCCAGTTTGGACCCAATTTTCCATCGGCTGGTCTTCGGTCGGCTGGAAGTACCTTCTTTAGGACCAACTCTCCTGGCATGCATCGGCGCAACTGAACTCGCTGATTATACGACTTGGCGAGCTACTGCTGATACCGTGCCATGGATGCCAGGGCGCGGTCTCTTCGTTCTTCGATTAGAATCAGATCCAGGGCAAGCATCATGTCGTTTCGGCCCGTATCAAAAACTTGCGATTTTAGAGTTGGGAGGCCGATTTCCAGGGGTAAGATTGCCTGGGTTCCAAAGCATAGAGCAAACGGCGTTTCCCTAGTGGATCTCCTCAGCGTAGTACGATGAGCCTACAATACACTCAGCAATTCTTCGACCCATTTGCCTTTAGCTTTTTCCAGCCTCTTTTTGATGCCGTCCAAGATGGATTTGTTAGAGGCTTCGGCTTGACCATTGCTTTGGGGGTAGGCCGGTGTAGAGAAGTAAGGCCGAATGCCATATTTGCTGCATAACTCTCGATATACGCCACAATCGAACTGGGTGCTATTGTCTGAGATGAGAGCTCTCGGAATGTCAAATCGTGTTATGATGTTTCTCCATACAAAGCGTTTAATGTCGGCATCTCGTATATGTGTTAAAGCCTCCGCTTTGACCCATTTTGTGAAGTAATCTGTCGCGACGATTAAGAATCGCTTGTTCCCTAAGGCCCTCGGCAATGGTCCTACGATATCAAGTCCCCACTGAGCAAACGGCCAGGGGCTAGTGATAGAGTTCAACCCTTCGGCAGGTAGATGGGTTAATGGGGAGAACTTTTGGCACTGTTCGTATTTTTTTGCATAACTCTCCCCGTCAGCTCTCATTGTCGGCCAATAATACCCCTGTGTTATAGCTCGATGGGCCAGGGAGCGTCCGCCAGAATGGACACCATAACTGCCCTCATGTATCTCTGTCATAAGCTCCTCCACTTTGTTGGGGTGCACGCATTCCAAATATGGACCAGAGAGGGACTTTTTATAAAGCCCTCCTTGCGGATCCAGATAATATCGCAGGGCTTTATTTCGCAACTTGTGTGCTTCTTTTTTGTCCTCTGGAAGTTGTTCAGAAGAGAAGAATGCAGCAATGGGGTCCATCCAGCTTGGTGCGGACTCTATAACGTTGACAAGGATTTCCTCAGAAAGGGCCAATACTCGGCTCCGGGATGAAACCTACTTCGATGGTCCGTTTGATCTCAGAATTAATGGCGGAGGCTAGGCACGCCAAGGTATCTGCGTGTGTGTTCTGGTCGCGTGTTATTTGGTTCAGTTCGTGATGGTCAAATTTTGCCAGCAAGGAATTGGCCGTTTTCATGTAGGCTGACATACGGTCGTACTTCCCCTTTAGCTGACTGATTACCAATTTTGAATCACAAAAACACAAGCAGACGCCGAACGCCGAGAAGGTGCGCATTTCGCAGACCGGCTAGAACGGCTTCGTATTCGGCTTCGTTATTTGATGCTTCGAAGCCAAGCTTGACGACCTGCTCAATTACTGCGCCGTCTGGAGACATGATTACAACTCCGGCGCCTCTGCCCCTTTGGTTAGATGATCCATCACAGTATAATTGCCAAATATCCCCGACATAAATTCTCCAGTTCGGCTTTGGTCGAACTTCAGCCTTTGGTCGAACTTCGTCAGGTTTGAGGTTAGCAAGCTTGCCGGTGAATTCAGCAACAAAGTCGGCCAACACCTGCCCCTTCATTGCAGTTTTAGGTAAAAATTGAATGTCGTATTGGCCGAGTTCAAGAGCCCATTTTGAAACACGTCCTGATGCTTCTGCACTCCGTAGTACTGATCGGAGGGGAGAATCTGTTAGCACCCCAATGCTATGTCCTTGGAAGTAATGCATCAGTTTTCTTGCCTCCATGACTAGGGCTAAGATGAGTTTTTCCAACGGAAGGTAGCGTGTTTTGGCGTCAACCATTGCCTTGCTCACATAATACACTGGCCGTTGCTCCCCCTCCTCCTCTTTTAGCAGTACGGCGCTGACGGCCCTATTGAAAACTGCCAGATATAGAATGAGCGGGTCACCAGCGGCGGGTGTTGTCAAGAGAGGTACTAAGCGGAGATAGGTCTTGAGTCCGTTGAAAGCTGTTTCGCATTCGGCGGACCATTCAAAAGCCTTACCCTGTCGTAGTGTCTGAAAGAATTGTCGGCAGCGATCTGTAGACCGGCTGATGAACTTGTTGAGTGCAGCGGTCATTCCCATCAACTTTTGTACTTCTTTGACTAAACGGGGGGAGCCGAGTTCCAAGATTGTTGTGACTTGCCTCGGGTTGGCTTCGATTCCTCGGTGATTGACGATGTAACCCAGGAATTTGCCAAAGTCGATTCCGAGCGCACACTTGGAAGCGTTCAGTTTCATTCTGCATTTGCGTAAGATGCTGAATGTCTTTTCTAGATCGGCTATATGATTCTGTTCTTCTTTGGACTTGACCACCATATCGTTGATGTATACTTCCATAATGTGGCGGAGTTGCTCTTTGAACATGGCGGTGACCAGTCTTTGGTAGGTTGCCCCTGTATTCTTCAGCCCAAAAGGCATAACTTTGTAGTAGTAGATTCCTCTTGGGGTGAGGAATGCAGTTTTTTCCTGGTTATCTGGATGCATGGTGATTTGATGGTAGCCTCTGTAGGCATCAAGGAAGCTCATGCGTTGATGGCGTGCCGTCGCATTGATAAGCTGGTCGATTCTGGTTTGAGGAAAACAGTTTTTGGGGCAAGCTTTGTTCAGATCTGTGAAATCGACGCACTCTTGCCAAGTCCCATTTTTCTTCTTCACCACCACTGTATTGGAGAGCCACGTAGGATAAGTGACTTCTCCAATTGCCCCGGCGTCAAGCAGTCTGTTTACCTCCTCAACAACGGCGGCAGTGTGCTCCGCGGTTGACCGCCGGCCTTTCTGAATGATCGGCTTACATTTGGGATCGACATTCAGATGGTGCTGTGTAACTGACGGGTCTATTCCCGGCATTTCGTACGGAGTCCACGAAAGACGTCAAGGTTGTTGAGCAAGAAAGAGATCATCTGCTGCCTGTCGGCCTGATTCAGAGAGGCGGTGATCATGAAGAACTTGTCTGGGCTTCCATTGATGTCAACTCGATCTAAACCTTCCGTGACCTTCTCATTTAGGTGCCGCCCAACATTCGGCACCTCAATGGAGTTTACTTGCAGTTCCTTTGGTGTTTTGGCGGTAAGGAGATAACATGCTTGTGCCGATTTCTGGGAGCCGCGAATTTGCTCAATGCCGTGTTCTGTTGGGAAACGTAACAGTTGATGATAGGTGCATGGGATGACCTACAAGGTATGCAACCACAATCGCCACATGATGAGATTGTACGGCGATGGCAGCGGACCAAGAATTCCACATCCACCGTTCTGGAACCTGCTCGAACGGGTAAGCTAATCTTTCCCAATGGGTACTCTGGATTGGCATTGAAGTCGAATAGTGGATAAGGAGCCGGAGTCAGGTCTGACTCGTTGAATCTGAGTTTGATGAAGGTTTTGTAATACATAACCTCCAAAGTACTGCCCTGGTCAATAAGAACGCGTTCGACGGTGAAGCGGTTTACACGTAGCTCAACAACCAATGGATCGATGTGAGGGAGTGTTAAGCCGATCAAATCAGAGTCGTCAAAGGTGATACTTGGCGTTTCTCGGAGCCGCTTTGCGAGCGTGAGTTACTGTTGGGGGCCTGGATGTGATTGGATCGCATGCACGGCTGGGGCTGCTGACAGGCTGTATATCATGTGGACGGTGTCAAGCGAAAATGCATCCTTCGGAAAGGCAGGTGTTTTGATCGCTCCCCTCCGGACGCATTGTTGGAGACGTGTGTCCTTTGCCAACTCCTCAAGATGATCTGTTGAAGCATAGCGGCCGTCAGTTTCGTGCTGTCGGGCTCGAGATCGTCGATCATCTGCCATCGGGGGTCACTAAGAAACTTGGCGCACTAGTTGTTTGGATTTTGCTATTTCCGAGGCCAGATCGTGACGAAGGCGTTCGTTCTCAGCGATGATGTTGTCCAACCTCTGTTTGGTTTGCCTAGCTTGTACCATGGTTGCTTGTATTGTCTTTTGCGTTGGGTATGAAGATGAGCAGAGGTCCAAGGCAAGTCTTGCTGCGATGGTTTTTTGTCCAAGCAAGTTTGCAGGAGTGAGGTCATCTTGCTGTGTGGTCTCGTCAGTGGCTATCGGAGGATCTTCAGTCACGCCTGCCATGGATGTATTTGAGTATTCTCACAGACGGCGCCAATTGTGGAGAAGTGGTTTGAAAATACTCTTCAGATCTTGGGAGACGCTAATGATCTTCAGCTAGTCACTTGAAAAGACACAAACACTCCGGTCGGGGGTGCCGGAATTAGCACTCCGACGGACAAATCAGTTCTTGTACTCAAAATAGCTTGTCTTCTAAGTTAATCAAAAAGTGATTGTTACATACCTTTCTAAATCTGTGATTCTTATATTTATACTTGCTTTTAGGGCCTCGGGGACTGAGCCTACTTTTATTCCATTCCCCATTTATTTATTCAGAACTACTGATCTCCGGCTATTCGGCCTTCCTAACATATTCGGCATCCTAGTCACGCAATATGAAACCGAATAATATCTGATTTCTGAGGTACGCATCTGCTGACTCTTCTATTTATTCGATTCCCACAAAGTTAATTGCAAAGAATTTTAGTTACTTGTCCCTAGCGATTATATCACCATAATACACAACATCTACACAAATTATTTGAATTGTATAGTTCCATAATGCGCATATCTTGGCCAAGGTTCTAGAACCGTCAAACAAGTCTTTCTTTTGAGCTCGCCCCGCACACTACTCTTTCTTAAATATTTTGTTTTTGTATTTTTTAAAACTAATTTTGAGTTTTTAAACTATATTTTTTATATTTAGTGTATTAAGATTTTTTTATTTTTATGTTTTTAACTTTTTAAACTCACTTAATCTAAATATTAGGGGTGCTTGTGAGTAGCCTCTCATCCGCCATCTATCCGAATTTAGATGAAATGAAAAAAATTAATCTGTATCTGTCCGCTTAGTTAGTGAATGCAAATTGATTAGGTTGTACTTGTTGGCAGATGGATATGCAAATAATTCACCGGTCTAGACCAGGAGCGGGACTATGTGTAATTCAATAGTGTCAATTCACACCACTGAACTTTCAAATTTTGTTTAAATATATATGAAATTTTGTTTAATAGTTTTGCATTTTAACAAAATGACCCCAATGTTTGGAGCTATTCATTATTTAGTGGTGTCAATTTTAACAAAATGACCCCAGTGAATCTAGATAAATATCACATATATCACATATATTTGGAGCTATTCATTGTATAATGGTGTCAATTTTAGCTCAGTATTCGTTTATTCATTTGCTCCATTAACGCTTCATTCTCTAACAACCATTGTTACATTCCTTCATTTGTTCTCTCTCTCTCTCTCTCTCTCTCTGTGAATGACCCCACTGAGGGAAATTCCTGACTACGCCACTAGTCTAGACTTTTTATTGTTTTAAGGTTTGTTTTTGAAAATTATTTTAGGGTAATTTGTTTTATTATTTTGAGCCTTATTTGAGTACAATTTTTTTTATTCTTTATTTTTTGTTATAAAAATAAAGCTCTAGTTTTCATATTTCATAAATTGCTAATATTATGACTAAATAAAATATTTTTTTAAAATACAAAGCATAAAAATATAATATTATTTTCTTAGGGATTGGCATATCAGATTGGGTTGGGTGATCTTCCATCTGCTATCCGTCCGAACATAGGGGAATTTGAAAAATCTCTACCCGCATCCGTTTGCCTATACTGTCGAAATTGCCTAAAATCAAGTGGATTGAATCGGGTTGGTCAATTTTGACAAATTTGTTGGCTCCGTGAACACCCCTACTAAATATATTTACTTAAAAAATATAAAATTTATAAAAAAAAAAAAAACTTCAAAAAATTTACTAAACACAAAAAATATATATACATAAATTTAGTATATTTTCGTAATTTTTGTGTGTTTATCAAATTTTTTTTTAAAAAAATCATAAATATTTTACTTTTTAAATACATAAATAACAAATACAAAACATAAAAAAAAATTAAAAATTATTTTAAAATACTCAAAATCAAACTAATTGCGTGAGATCAATTACGCAGTGGCAACCAATAGCAATGGCCGTGACCTTTTTTCTCAAAACAACCACTACTGGCACTTTCTTACTCCCCAAGCAAATGTCTCATTTTAAACCGCCCTAATCCTATATATACACATCATCAACAAACCGTACTCAGTACAACACACTCATCACTTTTCTCACAAATAAGAAGCTTTTCTACATTCACATTGTCAAACACACACAACCCAACAACTTTCCCATCTTATTATTATTATGACCATGGCAATTCTAAAAAGAAGCAGAGAAGATACAGAGGTGGAAGCACTAGCCATGGCCAACTGCTTGATGCTCCTCTCCCGTGTCGGTGAGACTGCATCAACCAGTCGCGGTGACCGTGTTTTCACCTGCAAGACATGTAAAAGAGAGTTTTCATCATTCCAAGCGCTAGGAGGCCACAGGGCTAGCCACAAGAAGCTTAGATTAATGGGAGGAGGAGACCTTCATGTTCAGACCCCCAGCTCGCCCATAAAGGCGAGGACTCACGAGTGCTCCATATGTGGGCTAGAGTTCGCCCTCGGGCAAGCGCTCGGGGGTCATATGAGGAGACACCGTCCTGCTGCCACCAGTGAAGTAGGGTTGTCCTCCGGTGCCAGTAGTATAAGCAGCAAGAGCAAGTCGTCGACAGAGGAGGCGGTGGTGCCGGTTATGAAGAAGTTGAGTAGTAGCAACATCTGCAGCAATAGAGTTTTGAGATTGGATTTGAACTTGACTCCATATGAGAACCACATGAAGATCAAGAAGTTGCCCCCTTGGTTACCTGCTTGATTTAAATTTTTGATTGACTTGCCACCAAAGTTTTAAATATTGACTGATATGTTTCTCGATTTAAAGTTTCAGTTAATTCGGTATTAAGATTTTAAATATTGATTGATACTATCCGATATAGATTGTAGTTGGATTGTAATAGTGCTATTTGAATTTATGTTTTTGTTTTGAAATTTGGTTTTACATTTTAAGATAAATTACACATCAGTGACACCTTTCAAAAATAATTACAGGTTCATGAAAAATTTTAATATTTTAATTATTAAAATTCATAAATTTTATCATTGATTTTAAAATTTTTTGTCAAATTCACACTAAATTATTATTTCTCCTAGATTTTACGGGGTCTAATTAACATTATAGAATTATTGGCTATATTAGGCACCAGATTTTTTTGTTAATTGCAAGGGCAACACATTTATTTCAGAAAATACTAGAAGATTGGTCGATTGTATGAAAGATATTGAAATCTTACTGCACATTATAAATATAATGTAGAGATTTCTTTGTTCATTGGCAATTGATTTTGGATTAATTGAAATTAGACGTCTTCACTATTTTAACATGTTATTGGATGTAACCTCTGATCTGATTAGGTCTTACGTTTTTTTCATCTCATATCTATTTCTGTCTTCATTCACTTATTTATCACCTTCACATGCATGCTAATTATTATGTAAAAAATTATTTGTATAATATTATGTAAAAAAATTATTTGATTGAGCTTTAAGAACTTATTTTTTAAAATAATTTGAAAAACTAGTTTATCACAAAAAAAAAAAAAAACAAGTTCAGCTTGCCTGGTTTCATTTTTCTAAAAACACTTTTCAGAAAATTCTACTTTCTTATTTTCCATATTTTTTTGTTTTTACTGATTTTTTTTTAATATTTTAAACATTTTTTTAATTTTTTAGACACACCTAACATAAATACACCTAAAAAGTAAAAAAATTGTAAAAAAAATCTTTTAAAAATTCTCTAAATACCAAAAATAAAAAATAAAAAAAAATACAAGAATTCAGAACTTTTTTATATTTTTATGTATTTATTAATTTTTTAAAATATTTTTTCACAATTTTTTTACTTTTTAGATATATCTAAGTAAGGTGCATCTAAAAAAGTAAAAGAAAATGTTTAAAATTTTAAAAATATTCACTAAAAACAAAAAAACATGAAAATCAAAAAAATCAGTTTTCAAAAAACTTAATCCAAAAAACTCAAACCAAACACACTAAATGGATTTTATCTATATTTTTTTGCATAAATATTTTTTGAAATTTAGTTTTCAATTTTTCAAAAAAAAATTCAAAAAAAAAAATTTTCCTCAAAATTCAACCAAACAGAACAATTGCAAATATAATGCAAACCAATATCAGGAAAACAAATTAGTACTACACTGACTACACTATAAAAATACACTGTCCTCATAAAAGATATACAAATTTTCGAGTAATATTAAGGATCTCAAATATTTTATTAAATATTCCACATGAATTCCACACCTATGTGAAATTTTTAATAAATATTTAGATCCCTAATGTTTTTCTAAATTTTTTCCTACACACCTTTGCACCTTCAATCATCAGTCTTATCAATCTTCTTCTCTGTGGGATTAGGTTGTTGCTCCGGCTTCAAATCATGGACCTGTATAAAAAAAAAAACGAGAACTTATTGGTTGGTCCGGGCTCTATATGTATCGTAATTGGTAGTGGAGATCAAATTCACGATTTTATATTAATTATTAGAAAACATGAAGGGGTATGGACGTTTGTGATAGGCATGGCCATGCGATATCACAGGACCAACCGATAATTTTTCATCAAAAATAGTGTTATATTGTAAAACACAAACTAAAAATTTATACCCAAAAAAAAAGGAAAAATCACATTACAGTGACTTTTTCAAAAATAATTACAGTTTTAAGAAAAAATTTATACTAAATTGTAATTTTCCTAGAAAAAAGCACAAACTAAAATATTTCGCTCAATTTTTAGTATTGAAAAAAATCTTCATGTGTTGTGTGACATAGGGTTGGTTTATCTCAATTGTGCTAAGAAATTCTATATATAACACTTCAAAAAAAAATTCAAAAATTCAAAAAAAAAAAATTTAAGTGTAACACAAATATCATCCCTAATAGCACTATTATATTTAATATTTATTTACTGAGACAAGTGTATGCGTTAAGTAAGTGAAACACACCTCATGTGCAAACAATGATCCGAGTTCTAACTTCATATACTGCATCCGATCACCATTGTTGCAACCACCATGCTCGTTCCCTATTTTGGGAGCATCGGGCTTCGAAATCCACGGTGTAAGAAAGGAGTTATTACCGGTTTCCAAGAACGATATGAATCGAGAAGGGTCCGTGGCCTGTGCATCAACTGAATTGCGCAATTGCATCGACCGTTGTTGGTTTTGTTCTCGCCGTAGTTCAAAGTCTCGTCTTCGGAGCAAACTCAAGACATCGGTGTCGAGTGACGGGTATAAATTACTATAAAGATAATTGCGTGTGTTCGAGTTGTTTTGATTTGCGACATCGGAATTGGGTGGCTGGTGTAAGTGACTATAAAAATTATTGTACAAGTTTAAATTGTTTTGGTTCATGTCAGAATTATCTCGATTCATGATGATTCACAAATCTTCTAGGTGTTTTGAGTGTTTAAATATTAACACTACTAACTTTTTGATTAGTGTGTTGTTTATATATAGCTTGTAATTGTGAGCAATTTTAGTAGAAATCAATTAGACTATGAATACCAAGTATGAAGTTTTATTTCAGTTAGAATTGTGGTTTGTATTGTGCCTTTTCGGATTAGGTTTAATTCTAACACGATTAGACTTCCTTTTTTAATTACTATTTTTTTAGTGTACGGATTGATGTAGGCTTTGGGACAAACTCAAAATAGCAGAAATAATCTAATTCAAAAAAATTATTACATGGCTCGACCAGTAATATTTTATACTATTCTCTTTTTTTTCTTTTTCTTTTTTTTTCTTTTTTTTTTTTTTTTTGGATGATGTGACTTAAATAAGATAGTGACTTTTTGACTTTTTGGCTTATTTAGTATATGCCAAACTAGCCCTAAGTCAGCATGGTTGGTTAAAAGTGATTAAAATGTAATTAACATTTATTAACGCTTACTGATGCATCTGTCTAAAAGATTAAAGTTTCAAACACGAAGGCTTGTGCATGTCAACTAGTTATACAAGAATAAATATTAAATAAAATATGATACTGTGGACAGAACGGTCTTTTTGTTTCTCTTACCCTTGTTGATTAGTTTACACTCTCAGAGGTTGAATAAGCTGGATGATGTCTTATATTTTAGATTTACTTGTGTAGTTGGTTGCCCGTATCTGATTGTATACTTATGGTAGTTGATTGTGATTTTGTGTTTCCAAAAACTGGTGGTTAGGATGTTTACTACCATCCAAACTTTTGTATGGATAATTTGTTAATTATTTAAATTTTATCAAAAGTAATAAATTTTAATATCCAAAATCCACAAAAAGCATTAAAGAAGAGGGGGGAAAATTAGTTGGCTTGTCTTGGCATGTCCTTGGTAGGTCCCCTG
The DNA here is from genome assembly GCF_004153795.1 of Camellia sinensis. NCBI lineage: Eukaryota > Viridiplantae > Streptophyta > Magnoliopsida > Ericales > Theaceae > Camellia > Camellia sinensis. Next base: position 489,737 of record NW_021027863.1, on the reverse strand, counting down.
AAAATAAATTAATTAAATAAAGGGACACAAACATGTCCCCGCCTTGCTTGAAATACTGCTACAACACCTATTTTAGAGTGTCAGTGCTTCATGGGTTTTTGTTTCCAAAAATGGCAGCAGTTCATAGAATGTCCAAAATTTGTAGAATTAAAAAGGGCGTGTTCACTTGTTTTCTAAACAAGTTTTGTTTGGGGTGCAGATGGACCTATGACCCGGACCCGTTCAAGCTTGTTCATGGTTTATAGGACTTGATCCAATTGAATAAATTGGTCAAACCCAATTGCAATATGATCCAGACTAGAGATTATTGCGTCCTGTCTCACAAAGGACCATTTGAAAAGTTAATTAAAATTAACTTTTAATTTTTAATTTATTTTGGGTCTCAGTTGTTTGCTTCTAGTTTTCATAAAATAGTTTTTAGAATTTTTTTATTTTTATTTTTCATATTTTAATGTTTTCAATGAATTTTTTTAATGTTTTAAGCAAATTTTTTTTAAAAAATTTTTAGATGCACCTAACATAAACACACTTAAAAAAATATAATATTTGTGCATTTTTTTTTTCAAAATACACTAAATACCACCTTTCAGCGCCCACCCCAAAATTTAGTACATTTTCGTATTTTTGTGTATTTATTAATTTTTTTAAATATTTTTTCACAAATATTTTACTATTTAGATATATCTAAGTAAAGTGCATCTAAAAAAGTAAAAAATACTGTAAAATTTAAACAATATTCACTAAAAACAAAAAAAAAATACGAAAAATAAAAAATTCAATTTTCAAAAAACTAAATTCAAAAAACTGAAACCAAACACACTAATTATAATTTTATAAAAGACAAATTAAATATAAACTTCATATATAAGAGAAATAGTGTAAATATGAAAAACCAAGGGGCACACTCCACCGCATATATAGATATGTATTGGGCTTATTTGGTATATTGTTTTATAAACTAACAAAAGTTAATAATCATAAAGTAAAAACTAAAAAACACCACTCTACTTCCGGATAGTTTTTTTCCCAATTTATAATTAGCTTTTTTTCAATTTATTTTTACCTCATAAATTGTAAAAACTGTATCAAAAGTTTGATAAAAGCTTAAAATATATATATATTTTTTTTTAAGTAAAAAGAAAACTATAAACAACTTATCTTAAGTCGACTAATCAACCCCAGTCTGGCCCATTAAAGAAATAAGAAACCCAACCTAACCTAACCTAACCTAACAAAAAAGCCCAAAACAAGAGGTCAAACACAATCCAGCCTAGCCCACTTATGCAGCCCATTGAATAGAAATGCATTTGGATAGGACTGGGATGGAATGAATACCAATCCATTGTTTACCATCCTATAAAAATTAGTACCAAACCAAACCATTAAAATTATGGAATCAATCCGAATCAAATTATTTAAACACGGTTCGACGGTTTGGAATCATAGTTGCACATAATCTGTTTATAAAAAATATCATATAACATTTTCAAAAAAATTCAACCTATTATAAATTTTAAAAATAATAATAACATGTTGATTAAACAAACAATTCTCATAATATGGTTTAAGTTATACGATCCGATTTGGTTCAAATCCGGAACCGTGAATCTAAATTCATAACCAATTTGCAAAGACTAGTTCTCTAATTTTTCAAACCAAAATCAAATTACGAATTAAAAAAAATCAAACCAAATTGACTGTGGACCGATTCAATTTGCGAATTTTTCAACTTCCATACTCTGCCCATGCATTTTGACATTAAACCACCTATCTTTGAACAAATCAAATTGTTATACCCTTACAATATTGTTAGAAAAATTATGCAATGATAAACAATAAAATAAAGATGATTAATAAATTTTTAAAAATTCTAAACCAGATATTAAATTAAAATTCAACATAAAAAAATATGAAAATATAAAAAATATAAATTTGAAAAGGTTTATGTGTTATTTATGGCCACCAGACAAGAATAAATGAGTCACAATTGAACCTTATCCGAACAAACAATAAGCTATGGACAAGATAGTTGGCCCAATGATTCATATAGGCGCCGTTTGGGAAGGGGTGGGTGAGGCTAGGGTTGAGTAAGTAATCCGTGAAATTCATAATTCGATCCAGTCTAGTTCAATCCGATAGGTTTGGATTGATTTTTTCAATCCGCGGTTCGGTTCCGGATTGAAGAATTAAAAATTCGTAGTCTACGGATTGGTTCCGGATTGAACCCCACGGTTCCAGATTGGAACCGATCCGGACCGTATACAAATAGTCTATATTTTTATTATACATCCTCCCCCATAATATCTTCTCTTAATTCTATATAAAATCTAAACTCAAACCTAAAACCGTATAATATCTTGTTTTATTACTTTTGTTTGTTGGTTTTAGTTTTAATTTGTAATGGTTTAAATACTTATAGTGAAACCAGTTTTCTTATGGTTGTTTAAATTTTAGAACAGTATGTCGCTATTATAGAAAAATATGTTACTATTATAGAAAAATATGTTGCTATTATGGAACTAATTTAGCGCTATGTTTATATTTTTATAAAATTAAAGTGTTATATATATTTTTGATATTTAATTATGTGAATCCGTGGTTCTAAACCGATCCAATCCGTATTTAAATGGATTGGTTCGGATTGGTTCCATAATTTAAACGGATTGGATTGGTTCTAATTTTTTAGGAACCGTAAATAACGGATTGGTCCTGATTTTTTCCTAATCCGGTTCAATCCGGACCATGCTCACCCCTAGGTGAGGCTAATATAGCCTAAAATGAGAAATAAGCAAAAAAGCGGCACTATTCACAGTTTTTCAAAAAAAAAAAAAGGCTTTGCGCTGCCTACACTGTCACAGCCAGAAATTGGTACATCAACGGCAAAATTACCATTTTGCCCCTTTATATCAGTTTAAAAAATAAAAAGTTGGGGATAAATTTATCATTTTAAATTTAAATATCATTTCAACACACTTTCCAATACAAGAACTCAACTAAAAATTCATCTCATCTTCCTAAATACAAAACTAAAATAACTTATTAAAATAATCAAAAAGTCAAATAACTTACTAAAATAACCACCTTCCAAACGAGACTATAATTGTTCTTTGGAACAGTGAAGGCAAAGATTTGGATTGGAATCGATAGAGTGAGTACAATCTTTTAATTTAATTTTACTAACCTATTATTTTATCACATGGTGTAAAAAATAAATAAATAAATAGACCTAGAAACAAGGGAAACCTACAAAAACAAAAAAAAAGTGAATGGGTTGTTTTGAGAATTAAATTAAAACTTTTTGATTTTTTTTTTTAAATAAAAAACGTGTAAAAAAAATAAAAAGATGATTATGACCCCAAAAAAAATTTAAAAGTCAAAATAGTAAAAAAAAATTTAAAAGTCAAAATACTAACTTTTAATCTCTTGTCAAAAGAGACCAATATATTACCAAATCACTCTTTATATGTATCTATTATCCTAAGCTTACCTAATATCAAAGTGTTTTGAGAACGCATTAAAAAAGTTAAAAGTTAGTTTTGAATCTATTTTAAGTTATATCACTTCTCATATAAAATAATAAAAAAAGTCAAAAAAATTAAAAAATTAACTTTTACAAGTCCGTTTGGGAAAGGCTTTTTCTAGGTTTTTTTTGACTATTTTAGTCACAAAAGACAAAATAAATTATTTTAGTCACAAAAAATAAAACATCACATCCAACCCATAATCATTACACTCTTCTCTCACAAAAAAAGTCAAAAAAGTTAAAAAGTCAAAAAATTATTCCCAAACCAAACTTTTTAACCCAAGTTAAAATAACTAAAAAAATTAAAAAACCAAAAACCAACCTACTATCCAAACGGAGGCTAACTATCTTTCCAAAATACTCCACCGTCCAAGGTGCACAATATGTATGACCAAATATTTTAGTGTGATCCTCCACCTACCTCAACCTCCCATCCTGTTTTTAGGTTTCAAACAGATTTTGTGTGAAAGATAATGACAATGAAATACCAAAAACTTAATTATTATTTAAGTAAATTATTTTATCATCTTTTAAAATTTTAAACAGATATATAATAAAATTTACAAGTTATCATAATTATATTAATTTTTTTTTAAAAAATTATTTACATAACACTTAATATCATTTTATGAAATAAAAAATTCGTAAACTATATAAATAAAAATAATATTTTTATATCTTATATTAAAATATATATTTTTTGGTTTGATTTAGAAAGTGGGTTAGCTTTTAATTTTTTGACTTATTTAACTTGAACTAAAAAGTCTCGTTTTGATTAGATTTTTTAATTTTTGTAGTAGAAAAAAAAAATAATTTTAATTTTAATATGACATTTTATTTTATTAATTTTTTAATATATTTTATTTTTTTATGACTATTTTAACGTTTTAATCCCGAAAAACCTTTACGCCAAACGGGGCTTTATATTGTTTTTACTCAAATATTTGACTGTGAAAGTGAACCGGCCCAGGTATTGAGAGTTGGCTACATCTGATCACCGCTCATTTGAGATATTTTAAACCTATCACAATTGACAGAGGACATCAAAATCAGCGGCTCACCGCAGCAGATCGCCATGATTGACTCAGTGCGAGACACGTGTACGGATACAACAGACGTAACTGTGACACGTGATCATGTTCAGTTATTCCCTTTCTCGAGCAAAAATCGAGTGCTCCTCAGACATCATATCAAACACACACTCTCTCTCTCTCTCTCTCTCTTCACCAACAAACCCTACCCCCCCTCTCTCCTCGATCGCCGGCCGTTCACCGCCGGTATTCTCGCCGGCGATTGCCGACCGAAACTGCACGTCCGTACGATCTGCCTTCCGTCATCGAAGGTACGGATCATCTCTGAACCTCCAATTTTAGGGTTTTTCGGACATTACTGTTTTTCTCATTCCTCGAGTTTTCAGAATCAACTTGAATCTTTGTTGTGAGTGACTGCTTTTCTTTTCTTTTTTTGTTTTTTTTCCTGAATTTGATGGGAATGATTTCAATTTTGTATACTTTTGCTGGGTTTTAAATTCTAGGGTTTGGTTTTGGAACCAATGAGGGTTTTGCAATTGGCTTGCGTGGGTTGAGCTCGGAGAGCGTGGTCCGTACGCAAAAGGGACAGTCTTTCGAAGAGGTGTTATAGTAGGGAGGGAGACATTGAACTCGAAAGTGCAAGATGGTTTGCTCTCAACTCTTTTATAAAGCTTCTCATATGTCTGTTGAAGTCAATGTTGTGTTGGATATTAGATTTGTATGCTGTGTTTGGTTAAGAGATTTGGAAAGGAAAAGAGAGAAAGATAAGTGAAATATGAATATATTACACCTAATTTCATACAATTTTTTTTCTTTCTCTTTCCCAAATTCTTAAACCAAACACAGCGTAAAGGAAAAGGATAGAAAAATAGGGAGAGTTTGAAAATTTTATTTTTAAAAAAATGACTTTATTTTGTTTGTTTGGGTTAGACAGATGAGAACAAAATTAACGGGTATTTGTTGAAAAAAAGAAGTTATTTTTTACTTTTGTTAACATAGAAGAATATATATGTACAAGTAAATTTAATCTTCCTTTTATTTTATTTTCTCTTGACATCTGCACATTATATGTTCATGGATGCTATTATACATGCATACACACATATATGTTTGTATATGTGTGTATGAATAGCATTTTAATGTTTGGTTACTGGTTAGAGCTTGAATGGAATTTGATGCACAGGAGTCTTACCTTTGATGCATTTGAAGTGTATCCAACTTTGCACTCTAAATTTTTTTAACCTGGTTGATTTATGTTGCATGTTCATTGTAATGTAATGCAGGTCTTGTGATGAAGTCATTCATGGTAGCTTCAATGTAATTATTTTGTTTGTCATGTTGGGTCCTAGATTATTTTCAATTATTCATTAGTGACGATCTTTGTTTTCCCATTTATCTAATTGGGTTTTCTGTGATTATTGTTGCCTTCTCTATGTTCTGCCGATTGACTTATTACACTCATTTGTACATGGCTTTCTAGTTTCTTCAATGGTCTTAAAATGACAAGAGACTTTGTGGATTAAATTTACTGTATAATTATTAGAAATGTGATGCCTCATCTTGTATACCTTGTTTCAACTGCTCTGAATTTGCTATTATAACCGTGACAAGCATGTTAATGTAGTGGCCAATAACTGTATGTATTCAGCTTTTAAAAATTGATTTAAAAGGGAGTTCTTCATTCAAACAAAATGCAACCACTCCACATGGAAGCTCTCAAGGTGGATGTAAGCGCTTCTAATTTTAAAAATCCTTATTGATTTCTGAAGATGCTTTTGGAGAAGCGCTACCCCTTGATGATTTCTTAAGATGTCCCCAGTGCTTCCAATTCCTTTGTTTTGTAAGGAGCAATCTTCAATATTAGAGTTGATCGTTCTAGTTGGAGGAGGTTTCCATGAGCACATCATTAATAATTTGTGTAGGTCATAAGGAGCACAAAGCTTTCATCCTCAACATTTAAGAAGACCCATGAAGCCCCTTCTAACATAAACCCAAGAACCTGTCATCGCTTAACCTTTCATAAGTGGAGTATGTGTGCATTTATATCCACAAATTTCACTTCAGTCTTCAACGAGTTGCCTGTGGTTTTCTATTGTTTGACATACATACTCATACTGTCTTACTTATTTGAGCATCCATTTATGGTTGCTTCTCAAGATGTGTGATCTCACTCTGTTTCTCCCTTTGAATGTAAGTTATCAATTTTAAAGGCTCTCAGTTTATTTGTTGATATTTAGTCAAGTTCTGCAACCAGCTCAATTTCTGTTATTCTAAGTGATTGTCTCTGGCAATCTTTCCAGAACAAGGGATTTTGGATGGCAAAGGGCAGTGGGCATTTAACTGATGGGGATGCAGCTTATGATAACTCGTCAAGAGTTGAACCAAAGCGTTCTTATAAATGGTTTGCTGATGCTACTGAACCAGAGCTATTCCCCAACAAGAAGCAAGCTGTACAAGCTCCAAACAGCAAATTGACCACAGGAATTTTAAATGCAAATCCTTCTCCTTGGGAGAATGATTCCAGTTTGCCGTCAGCCCCAAGCCAATTCATGGAGCGGTTATTTGGTGGTGACACAAACAGACCTTTCAAATTTACTGAGCAAAACATTTCTTCGGTTGGAACAGAAAAAGGTATCAATGTAGAATTTGGAAATGATTCGTCTATGGGCTTATCTATGTCTCATAATCTGGATGACCCAGAAACATGTCTTAGCTATGGTGGAATTAGAAAAGTTAGAGTCAATCAGGTTAAGGACTGTGGCAATGGTTTGGATTCACCAAAGGGACATAATAGTGGCACGTCCATTGTTCAGGCCTATAACCACAACAATGAAACCAGTTTCATATCAATGGGGCAAGGCTATGGTAAGGAGGATGAAGGTATAATCTTAATGGGCCGTAACTACAAAAAAGACACTATCATATCTATAGGCTCTGCCTCTGAAACGGGGAATGACAATAGCATGTCAATTGGGCACACTTATAATAAAGTAGAGGCCAATACAGCATCTTTTGATGGCTTTCATGAAGATCATGTTTTTGACCCAATGGCTGGGCCTTTGAGCAGCTACCCGTTAATATACGATCAACCTTCCATTCAAACATCAGAAACACCCAACGAAAAGGAGTTTGATGGATCCACTGCAAGTGCAGTTGTAAATGTATCTCGGGTTACTAAATCCAGAACTGAGTCTGTGCCTAAGAATAAGTCAGAGTTAAAAGCAACTAGGAAAGAGGCCCCTAACAGTTTCCCTTCAAACGTCAGAAGCTTGATATCAACTGGTATGCTTGATGGAGTGCCTGTGAAGTATGTTTCTTTGTCACGGGAGGTAATATTCTGTTCTTTTGTGTTCATTTCTGATAAATTTGCTGTCTAGTGACTTTAAGTTTTCTCATCTCATGTAAGAAGGAGCACCGTGGGACTATAAAAGGTTGCGGCTATCTTTGTGGATGCCAATCATGCAATTACTCCAAGGTAAACTATCAAAAACATTTTCTTGTTTGTCTCAACCCTTTGGGCGTAACTAATGGATCAAACTGATTGTAAGGTGCTAAATGCTTATGAGTTTGAGCAACATGCTGGTTGCAAAACAAAACACCCAAACAATCACATATACTTTGAAAGTGGGAAGACTATTTATCAGATAGTCCAAGAGTTGAGGAACACCCCAGAGAGTCAGTTGTTCGATGCAATTCAAACTGTAACTGGTTCGCCAATCAATCAAAAGTCCTTCCGCACTTGGAAAGGTGAGAAGTTCTTTGGCTGAAATAATGTTTTTGTTATCTTTTTTCCATTTTGGCATTCGTTAAATTTAAGTACTCTCTCAACTCTCTAATGCTGGTTTAACCTCACTTTTTTCTCTTCCTATTTCCCTGTTTCAGAATCATTTCAAGCAGCAACTCGTGAGCTTCAACGTATATATGGAAAGGAGGAACTGAATCTATAGTAGATTTGTACTATGTTTGTGAGCTTCTTGTCAAATTGTTAGATAAGTAATCCTCCCCCAGTGTGCATAGAAGCAAATTCATGTTTTCGTTAAAAGTATGCTATGTATAATATGCTGTTTGGTATGGGGAATATGTTCCTTTTCATAACCTTATTGTAACAAGTTAATTTAAAATCTGAAGTTTGCCTTTGTGGTTTGTTAAGATGGGTTAAAGCAATGTAGGGGCTCAATATCTTACAGGGTCTCATAAAAAATGGTCAGTTAGTCTGTTTTGCAGCAATTGGGATAACTTTTGAAAGTTGTGATGTCTGCACTGACAGAGGGATCCAAAACCTGTAGGTGCTGTAATGTGACAGAATGATGTGATCACCATAAAAAAAATAAAAAAATGTTATTATTCCAAATTGATAGAATGTGGTGGGGCAAAAAAATGAATTTATTGAACTTAAATGAGCATTTAAAACTTGACACTGTAAAATTGAGAAAAAGAATTTATATAGTCAACTCTACCGACACAAACTTGCATTAAACTTGTAGAAGTCAAAATTTGTTCTTTCACTTGCTAATTGGCATTTGGACAACCTTCATTTTTGAGATCGACAAAAATCTCTGGAAAAAGGGTTTGACAAGATTATAAGAGCGAAGTTTTCCGTGAGATAAGCACGGGAAATGGACCACAAGGAAACAGTTTTACTCTGGGAGGAAGAACAAGAACATCCAAGCACGACTGTTAAACATTAACTGCATCACAAATCTAATTTGCCATGTGAAACAGGCTCCGAACACTAATTGGGCGTCTAACCACATTTTGGCCAGGGTTAAATCAAAATGATTACTTCACTGTAATTTTGAAAAGAGATAAAAAAAACATCATTCGTAGCACTTTTTGAGGTGGCAAATCTCTTACAGAAGGAAAAACTTCTTCTACTTGCCTTTCTATAGAGTGTGACCAACAACATATAATTGTAGGGTTAACTAACATGCCAAGCAAAATAAAGTTAAAATGTAGTAAGGGGGAGGAAAACAAAATACAGTATCTGCAAACAAAACAAATTCCTGAAATAACAAGATCCTATCTTTCACACACTAAAACAAGTTTGGAAAGAATTGACTTTCAGAAAAAGTTACAAGTACCCATCATATTTGCCATCATAATTAGTTCCTTCATTCTGGTTTTCTCCGAAGAGCAGCCTCCAATACGTTACCATTGCTCCTGCAATAACTTGTTCGTTTAAGAACCGCAGCAAGCTGATTTTTGCGCAAGTTGACCACCTGCAGCCCCCTGGTCCGGTTGATTGATTTTGATAGTTTGAGGCTGCTGCAAAACAAAAATTGTAAGTAGTTTTCAGCACTTTAGAACAGAGTGACCCCAAAGTGAAATTCTTAATT